>JAOXJP010023520.1:0-10326 GCA_025762735.1 Platanus orientalis
TGTCGGCACTGATGTGCCCGCCCCCTGACATGGGGCAGAGAGGAGCGTTTGTAAGAGGAGTGATACAATCCACTCTCGTAAATAGGGGATTGGTTGCAAGAGAGTGGTTCCTCCCCACATGGTTTAAAGTTCACAAAAAACTTCAGCTCTGTTAGAGCAATTGTATGATCCTTTTTCTTCTCCTAGATGCTTTTTTTTTTTTTTGTTTTTTGACTCACTTTGCTCCATGACTTTTGTTGGGATTTTTGGAAAGAGCACAACCGAAGAATTTTCGAGGGTTTGGTAAAGCTTCTTCTTGTGATCATTTATGGCATTACCATTGAGGTGGCATCATGGACCATGGCCTACCCAGAATTCAGGGGTCTTTCTATCAACAATATTTCTAGGGATTTTTTTCTCTTGTATTTTTTTTTTTTTTGATCATTTTGTCTTTGGTTTGTTTTGGCTTGTAAGGCTTTATTGACCCTTTTCTTTGTACTTTCTCTCTTCCCCTTTTCGTTCTTTAATAAAATATTTATTTATCAAAAAAAAAAAAAAAAACTGTAATATAGCGGTAAAGTAACCTATACATATTGATGCAGTTAGCTTTCAAGGACCTTAATTCCTCAATCAAATGTACATTTGGGTTATAATTTCATTTTAAAAATCTACAATTAATTCCTATAAATGAGTTTTTTAGTCATAAAAATGAGGTTAAGTTTAGTGGTGAACTTAAGATAATAAGGACATTATTAGGATTAAGTTATCTATGATGTATGGTTGTGAATTATTTCTTAGAAATTTAATTACTCCTAAGATTTTGTATATATATTAGAATATTGTAAAAGAGAGTTGTTAATTTGAGTAAGGAATTTCTACTTGAAGAATAGAAAAGACTTTTCTCTCTTCCTCTTCATGGTTAATGCATAATGAAAGCACAGTTACCATTGAGGTCTCTCCCTTCCAATTCGCACCAGCCTCTCCCCATTGACAAGTTCCATTGGCCAAAAATAGCCTTTGGGGGCCTGAGGATTTGGTGAAACCAACTAAAGTCTCCCTAAGGTGAAACCGATGTTAGAGGCCAACACATAAGAGCCAAAAAGTGAAAAAAAAAACCCCAAAAAAGTGTAAGTCACTTTTTCAATGCTGATGTGTCAGCCCCTAATGTTAGTCTTACCTTAGGGTGACTTTAGCAGTCTCACCAAATCCGAGGCACAGTTTTTATTCGAAGGCTTTGAAACTTCAATAAGTAATGTTAATAGAAGGGTCCAGTACACGTACTAAGGTCTAGAATCACAAGGACAAACCTTCACATCTTTTAGGATTGTAAATTCTCCAAACTATTTGTTAAATATTAAGGGGAATTCACTAAGCAACGGTATGAGATAAAACCTATCTGTGTTGACAGTACTCGACAACCTACTTCAAAGAATATAACTTAAAGATAGAAAAACAAGAGTAAAAGTGAAGAGAATTTAGGGAAAGATTTAGAACATGAGATGAGTATGGTAAAACAATAAAGACTAAAGAGAATTTAATTTTGGTGAGAAATGAAGAATTGGAAGGGAGAGACCTCAACTGTCCCGGTGCTTTCATTATGCATTAACCATGAAGAGGAAGAGAGAAAAGTCTTTTCTTTTCTTCAATTAGTAATTCCTTAGTCAAAATAACAAGTCTCGCTCCTTTACAATATTCTCATATACAAAATCTTAAAAGTAATTGAAGTTGTAAGAGAGAATTCAGAGTCATTCATCATAGATAACTTGACCCTAATAATAACCTTATTATCTTAAGTAATCACTAAACTTAACCCCATTTTTTACGCAAAAATAAAATAAAATAATCATTGATTAAAGTATAGAACAGGAATTGTAGATCTTTATATATAATGAAATTATAACCTGACTGTGCATTTGATTGATAAATTATGGTCATTAGAAGTTAACTGCATCAATATGTATATGTTATTGTACGGCTATATAACAATTATATTACTCATATATTTTGGGAACTTTAAACAATGTATGACATCGGGAATGTCTATTCTTAGTTTAGAGGCACGTTAAATACTTCTTAAAGAGAGTTGAAGCTTTTCAATTGTAACCAAATAAGGCAGCTCAATCCCTAGGATTCAACTAAGCTTTTTTTTCCAAATCTAAACCTCAGTGGCTTACCTTACTTAACATAGATGATTTACCAAACCTTGAGTCTTAATTAAATAATCCAATAGTATTTGGAGTTGGTAGCACTCGTATTAATGTAAACAAATCTAGAATAGCTTCCTAAGTTGGTCTTACATAAGCCCAACCAAAAGCTAAATGAAAGAATTTTTTTTTTTTTTTTTTTTGTGGTTCAAAACGAAGTTATCAACTTTAGAACTTATTATATGTGAACTATTCAACAGTCAACCAACGGAAGTGGATACTTTGAACTTTCATAGATGAGATATTGCATTCCACTTCTAGTCACATGGAAAATTATGTGGATAATCCAAACCATCCATCAGATAAACGAATCTCTTAAAATTGCCCAATGTTTAGTTTCCTAGCCCACGCACCTCTATTCCCAACTCTGGAATGGTCCCTTCCCCAATAATGCTTGCCGTGGAAGTTTCAATTTTCAGTACAAAATGCTCCAAAAACATGGTTTTCGTTCGCGAAGTGGCAGGGGCTGAAACTTGCCAATAGAGTAGGGGGGGATCGGTTTATGAACGCTTCCCTTAACTAACGCTCACCACCGTGGTGGATGCATCAGCGTTGAAAAGTGATTTTCACTTTTTTGGGGGGCGCATATTCACTTTTCGGCACTGATGTGCCCGCCGCCTGACAGGGAGCAGTGGTTAGTGTTTGTTAAGGTAAGCGTTTTTTATCCTCTTTGAGTTGAGGGTGATGGGTGAGTTCATGTGGGCTGACACCCTAGTTTCCATGTGTAAGATTCTTGAGGGGAAAGGATTTGCTACGCCCAAATATGTTTGTCCCCCTGTGTCCCCACACCACAGGCTGACAAGTTATGGTTTTTTGAATTTGGTGTTCCTTTTTTAAATAAGGAGAAAATGTTCATTTGAATACTTTTTATGGTTGTAACCCTATAAACCTCATTTTTATGGGTAACTATTTTTCATTTGAAAACTGGTTTTACATCTTTAACCCTATGCACCTCACCTTTTGGGTGGGGACACAGGGGGATAGAAGAATGGGATGTAGCAGATCCTTTCCCATTCTTAAGTCATGTTCACCCTTTTGCTGCACGATTTATACAACAACTAGATCCCTTGGCATAACTTGAAATGAAAATAATAATAATAATAAAAGACCCCACAACTAAAGAAAACGTGTATTTTTTTTCTTTTTCCGAGGGGGCCGGGGTTCGTGTAGTCACTTAACTGTGGAAAAGATTATAATTAAGAAACAGTAATTTCTCCATTAATAATTTATGTTGAATTTATAAAAATTGTGCAAAAATAATATAGTTTATCATACCTCAAAGATTTTTCTTTCTAGCACAGATGATTATCCCTTTCAAATGACCCCTTCTCATTGAAGTAATAGATATGAGTTATATTTTGGAAACACGTATAGATTTGTACTTATAATAATTTTAGAAGAACCCACCAAATGGTTTTTGATGATAAGAATTAGACTACTGAAGGTAGACAAATAATTTTCTCCTATTTGGGTGAGTGCCTGTTTTATCGAGCTTATAACGGGTGAATACACATACCAAGAAAGGTGGGCAAAATGGGTATTGAGAGTAAAAAAATTGAAACCCAAAGATACCTCCATCCCCTTATCTCTTTTCCCATCACACATCGCATCTATCTCTGCTCCATCCCGGTGAGTTTGATGGTTAATGCCATTCGCTCGAGCTTACTGAACCAACTCTTGATATATCATCGATAGTCGATACAGCTCACTCGAGTTTCCCAAGCAACTCTCACACTCTTTCTTATTCTCTTCACTGCATGAAAGAAGTAGAGTGGTGGAAAGTAAGATTGTGTTGTGATATTTTATTTTAGATTTTTGGGTTTTTTTTATCTGTTTGATTGTCATTATTTCTATTTTGCATGATTTATTGATACCAATTTTAAAAGTATCATTTTTGAAGAAGTTTAAAAGGTGTTAAGATCGTTTTACCTTCTTCGTTACAGAAGAAATGGGATATAATAAATCAACAAACAAAATGAAATAAGAAATCACCCACAACACAAGATTTATGTGAAAACTCTCAAATTGGGGAAAAACCATGAAACCGCAAAAAAAAACTTTTACTATCAGAAAAAAAAAAAAAAAAGTCGTCCAAGACTATTTACAAGGAACTCTCTCTCTCTTAACACCCGTAACCCTAGAACGAAAACATATAAATACCTCTAAAAACCCTAGTACATATATGGATATGGTTCAGATCCAATTTGGTACATAAAACATAAAAACAGATCCATATTTGGGTTTTTCATAGTTTTTGTTGGCACGCAAAATTTTACAGAATAACCAAAATACCCCGCGAAGGAGTACCACTGTAAGTGATGAACAGTAACCTGCAAAGTGAATACCCTTGCGAGTGATAAATAGTACTTTGCGAAGGGAATCTCATCACGAGTGATGAACATTACCTCACAAAGGATACATGCTTCACGAAGATAATTCCCTCGTGAGAGATGAAAGGTGTTTCACCAAGACATTGGATTTGCAACCCAAATCTCAAATAACAGCTATCCATAGACCCCACCCAGCCAGAAACAACCTTGTTCACCAAAGATCTTACCAAATATATAAAATCCTAAGAGATATAAATAAAAGGTTAAAGAGAATTTTACTCCAAACAGACTCTGAGAAATCCTTCAAATCAAGGGATTAAGATGGAATTCAATTTAAAGTCTCGCTAAGAGAAAAGTTTGATCAATAACATGAATATTCGCCAAGAGAATAATTTGTTAACACCTATCCATGAAAAATTAGAGGTCAAGCTAAAATCAAGGTTTCATGTGTGCATGAAAGTGGTTATCCCAACGTCTATATAAGGCTCACCCATGCAAACAAATGGGGACTATTTCGATGGCTCTCTAACTCTCGTATTCATACTAGAGCTCTTCTAGTTCAAGTAGATTTGCTCTAAGGGAGATAGAGAGGCAATACTTCATTTCTTCAAGCATTAGTCTTACCAGTGACTTTTATCAGCCAAGCAAGCTTTCCAAATCCGAAGTTGAACAACCTCTTGCTAGCATGTCAACCACACCTCTGTGATGCACAACGGAGAAAACTCGAGCCAATGGATACGAAATCATTGCTCAAGCTAGGTAAAGTCAAGAATTGTAGAAGAAGAAAAAGAGAGGCCCTTGTATTCTTGTTTCACATCAATTAAAACATTTCATATTTACATTTCATGCAAACTTTTTTTTTATAAGTCGTATAACAATTAGGAAATCAGAGGTTTTCCATTAATGGTTGTAATTAACAAATCTCTCGAAGGCTTAGAGTAGAAGTCCCCCACACATAAAATAATAAACCAGCCCTCGAAAGGTTGAGAGTTTGAACACTTTAAGTCTCACACGTTCCTCAAAGAACTACCTAAAATTTCATGTTACAGTATCCGGGTCAGATTTTGGATTTAATTCAAGATGCTAACCCAAATCAAACTTCACACATTACAATCTCCCACTTAAAGTTTCATAACCTATTGCATCTACTGCATTTATAAACACCATTATTTCCTTGATGTGATTCCTATCTCTTGTGGCTCAACTGCTCCGTCTTCACGCCTGAAGACCAACTAAAGTTTTGCATAACTCTAGTTTCACTACTGTGACTGCCTTAGTGAACATATCTATAAGATTGTTATCCATATAGAGCTTTTCTAATTTCAACGCCTTTTCTTCTAGAAGAGATAGTATAAAGTGATGTCTCTTATCAATGTTTTTGGTCCTTGTATAGAATGTTAAATTCTTTGCTAGATGAATAACACTTTGGCTGTCATTGTGTAATCTGATATTCTCCTACTTCTTTCCCAACTATTTCAACAAGTTCTACAACTAAACCATCTCTTTACTTGCCTTTGTGGCAACAATATATTCTGTTTTAGCACTTGAAAGTGTTACTATATTCTGTAACTGTGGCACCCAACTAATAGTTATAGAACACAAAGTGAAGACATACTCTATAGTATTTCTTCATTTGTCAAAATCTCCTAACAAATCTAAATCCATATAACCTTGTAGGTTAAGTCCAGACCATCCAAAAATTAATGCAGCTTTAGAAGTTCCTTTTAGGTACCTTAAAATCCACTTCACAGCCTCCCAATGCATCTTTCCTAGCTTACTTAGAAATCTATTAACTACTCCCAATGAATGGGCAATGTTTGGCCTCGTGCTAACTATAGCATACAAAAAGCTTCTCATTGTTGATGCATATGGTACCTTGAACATATAATCTATCTCCTCCTATGATTTAGGAGAATGCTCCTTGGAGAGTTTGAAATGCCCCGCCAATGGGGTACTGAGTGGCTTGACATTTTGTATGCTAAACATTTTTAAGACTTTTTCAATCTAGTCCTCTTGAGATAACCTCAATACATGGTTTTTTCTGTCTCTTATGATTCTCATACCAAGAATCTGTTTAACTGCACCCAAGTTCTTCATCTCTAACTCCCTTGACCACATATCCTTGAGATTATTTATCTCATGCATTCTTGATCCTACAACAAGCAGATCATCAACATATAAAAGCAATATAATGTAACTATTGTCATACCTCTTGATATAGCAACAATGGTCTGCATGGCATCTCTTAAATCCATTTACTGCCATAAACCTGTCAAACTTCAAATATCATTTTCTTGGTGCTTGCTTCAACCCGTATAAGCTTCTTTTTAGCTTACACACAGTTTTCTCATTCCCTTCAGTAGTGTAACCTTATTGTTGCTCCATGTATTTTCATCCTCTGAATCAACATAAAGGAATGCAGTCTTCACGTCAAGCTACTCAAGATGTAAATCTTCTGTTGCCACTATGCTCAACACTGCCCTGATAGTTGTCACCTTCACAACTAGAAAATAATTCAAAATAATATATTAATTTTCTTTGCTAACATCCTTTAACCACCAACCTAACCTTATACCTTTTGGTCCCATCATTCTCATCCTTCAACATGAAAACCCATTTATTGCTTAGTACCTTTTGGTCATCTGGTAAGGGAACTAAGTCCCATGTCTGATTGGATATTAGCGACTTCACCCACTTAGTCCGAGAACCAATCTCCATCACTTCTTCATAGCATTTTGGCTCACCACCATCTGTCAACAATAAATAATATAGAGAAAGAGAAAACTATTATGTTAGTTTAGGTGTCCTGGATGACTTTCTTATTTCTGGAGTAAGTGTTTGAGGCTGTATTTGTTGATCCCTATGTCCTTCTGTATTTGGTGCTTCATTCTCATTCACACCCTACACATCATCATCAGAAATCTCCTCAAGTCCAGAAACTCTTCTGTTTGCTTGAAACAGTAGCCTTGTCCTTATACAAGACTTTCTTATTGAATACAACATTTATGCTCCTTATAACTTTTTGGTTTTCATCATCCCAGCACCAGTAGTCAAATTCTTCTAACCTGTATATAATGAAAACACATCTTTTGGATTGTAGATCTAGCTTGTCCAACTGATCTACATCAGCATGTATATAAGTCATACAACCAAACACTCTTAGGTGTTCAAGATTTACCTGTTTTCCTGTCTATGTTTCTTCTAGGAGTTCACCATCTAAACATACTAAAGGTCCCTGATTCAATAAATATGTTGTTGTGCTGACAGCATCTACCCAAAATTGCTTAGACAATCTTGCATGTAATCTCATGCTCCTAACCCTTTCCACAACAGTCTGGTTTATTTATTCTATCACACCATTCTGTTGTGGTGTATTGGGGACTATTTTCTCTCTCTTGATCCCGTTCTTTGTATAGCAATTTTTAAATTCCTTACTATAATATTCACCTCCATTATTCGACCTGAGGCACTTAAGTTTAAACATGTTTCACTCTCAACAGCAGCTCTCCACTTCTTGAAAGTCTCAAATATGTCAAACTTATGTTTAAGGAAATAAACCCATAATTTCTTAATCGAATCATCAATAAAGGTAACAAATAATGTGAGTCACCAATAAAACATACCTGAGCTGACCCCCATAAGTCAATGTGAACCAATTCTAACCGTTCCTACTTGATTACCCTTACACCTTTAGTGAAACTGACTGTCTTTGTTTTTCATAAACGTAGTCTTCACAAAACTCCAGGTTCAATGCTTTTAAACATGAAAGTTTCCCTCTTAAGTGGAGAATCTTTATTTCCTTTTTGCTTAAGTATCCCATCCTGCAGTGCCAAATATTTGAATCTATACCCTTAGCTGCAACTAAAATAGAGGTAGATGTATTTTTTGTTAGGTGAGTATCCATTCTTTCTTTCCGTAAGCTACAACCAAAGCACCCTTCGTGATTTTCCATGAATCTCCTGTGAAAACCATGTTGTAACCTGAACTTGTTAGTTGGCCTACTGAAATCAAATTTCTTTTTAGACAAGGTATATGGTTTATTATCTCTAAGAAACACCTTGCCAAGGTCACCCTGCATGTAGTTCTTGAGACGTTATTTGTTAGATGTGGCGTGGAATGATGCTCTTGAGTCAATCACCCATGACTCTGACTTGTTATCCAAAGCTAGAACTAATACATCTTTAACTTCTTCGACAATATCTGCTGAAGCCTCCTTATCCTTGTTGTTGGTACCATGCCTATTTTTCTTTAGAGCCCTATAATCATTTTTCAAGCGTTTTTTTCTTCCCACAATTCCAACATTTCACCCTAGTTTTTCCAGATCTTGATTTGCCTCTTGACATGGATCTACCTTGATCGTAATTTTTGTTAGTTGTTCTTCCTCTTCCTTCCATATTGAAAGCACTGCCTGAAGTTTCTTCTAAGGATATGGAATTCCTGTGGGCTAACATCAAGTCTTCTATGGTTTTCTCATTAGAAATATTAAAAGTTATCAAAGAAGATAATGAAAGAAGAATTATACCTAGGGTTTTATGATCAAGTGCTTCCTAGTCTGCATCTGACATCATTACTAGTTTTTTGCTCTTTTCTCTAAGGGCTTGATAGAGATTCTTTTGATAGAGGTAATCTTTTATTTGCATCTTCCAGAATGCAAAGTTTATACCATTAAATTTCTTAACACTGAACTATGTGGGTTCCTCCATCACTGTTGTTGCTGCCATTACTCTCACTCAAACCAAACCTTGCTCTGATACCAGTTGTTAAGATCGTTTTACCTTCTTTGTCACAGAAGAAATGGGATGTAATAAACCAACAAACAAAATGAAATAAGAAATCACACACAACACAAGATTTATATAAAAAACCACAAAGTCGTAGAGAAAACTTTCACTATCAGGAAGAAAAGTCATCCAAGATGATTTACAACAAATATCTCTCTTAACACCCGCAACCCTAGAACGAAAACATATAAATACCCCCCAAAACCCTAATACATATGTGGATACGGTTTGGATCCGATCTGGTACATAAAAGCATATTTAGGTTTTTTCTTCTGGTTGTATCCGAGTCAGATTTCGGGTTCACTTCAAAATGCTAACCCAAATCAAACTTCACACATTACAAAAGGTTTGTAAAAGAACTGGTCTTTTATTTCCAAATTTATGTATGATTATTTACTTGTAAAAACCTTTGAGATGATCATTGGCTAATTAATGATTAGTAGAAATGGTCTAAGTGTTGGAAAGAAATGGGAAATCTTAAGAAGGAGAAATTCATTGAATAGGGCACAATTATAGACGTTTATGTTGATATTTTTTGTTGAATAGATTGTTGAGTGATGAAGTTCTTATATGTTGATCCCTCAAACCATGACAATGCTCCAATTGAAGGGTTTCATAAATATTTGGAAAAGTTTATAGGGTAGAAGATACCCAGTCATCCTAGATCCCCATGGATAATATAGTAGATACAAATGGGAACCACACCAATGTTCTTTTGGAGAGGAAAGGGTAGAGCATTTCTTAACGAATTACCCAAGCTTTAGAGATATCCTTCAAAATGGAAATCAACTACAAGACATATTCACACAGTTTGGAGGTTCATCCACTATCGAGTTACCATAGGTAGCTAGTGTCAGAAGCTAAAGTAATGATAAATAGAGTGTTCTAATCCTCTGCCTAGGGATTCGGATCATTGTACTAAAAGGTTGTTGATTTTGCAGTTGATGCAAACAAAACAAAAGCTGGATGGAACTGAGGAGTACGGGTAGTTCTTGCAGTTTCTAGGGAAGAAATTCTACAACTTCGTCCAAT
>JAOXJP010023531.1:0-17172 GCA_025762735.1 Platanus orientalis
ACACTTTGGAGGAAGAGATTGTTAAAGGCTTTTTGAATGTCATTGTTATCTCCATCACTATCACTACTTGAATTATTTGAATCACTAAATGAACTCAAGGGAGAACCATAAGCAATGAAGGCCTTGATTTCCTGTGAAGCATCCTCCTCACTACTTTGGGTTTCTTGTTCCGATTTATCAGAATTATCATCCTAAGTAGTAGTCATGACTTTGCCCTTTGGCTTGTACTTCTTGTTCTTTTTTATTATTGCCGTCCTTGGCAATATTACTTCTCCCTTTGCATTCATAATAAATGGGAAGATCCCTAGAAGAATCATTCTCCTTCCTACAATTAGGATAGATTTTCCTAACATATTTGTTCTTTAAGAAATCTCTAACATTTCTCTTGAAGAATTTCTTGAACCGATTAGCCACTAGGGCTAATTCTTCACCGGTTTCCTCATTGGATCTCGAAGGTTCTTCCACCTTAAGGAAAATACCCTTTTTCTTGGTGGGTTCTTTGATGAAGGCTTCATAGGTTTGAAGGGAGCCAATTAGTTCTTCTAACTTAATTGTTTATATGTTTTTGCTCTCTTCAATGGCCATTACTTTAGGTTTAAAACTTTTAAGAAGAGACTTAAGTACTTTCCTTATGACTTTTGTCTCACTTAATTCCTTACCCAAGCTCCTCATTGAATTTACGAGGTTTGAGAGCTTAGCATGGAATTAAGAGACTTCCTCATCCTCTTCCATCCTTAGTGCTTCAAATTATGAAGTGTGTATTTAGAGTTTTGACATCTTCATAGCATGAGTTCCTTTGTGAGTGACCAAAAGAAGGTTCCAGGCTTATTGGGCTATTTTTAGGTGGATAATTCTCTTAAAATCATCGAGAGCAAGTTCACTAGCAATAGAGTTAAATGTCCTATATACCTCAGCCATGGTCCACTCAGTACAAGGTTTGTCGGGAACCTTATATCCATCGGTAATCGACCCCCCAAACACTATGGTCATAGACATTTAGGAAGATCTCCATGCGAGACTTCTAAAAGCTATAATCACTTTCATTAAAGAATGAAAGTGTATTGACCGACTTAAGGTTAGGATCTAACTCGGGTTGTTAAGCTTATAAGAGCATCATTGCTCTAATACCAATTGAAATTCTAAGTGTGTAATCCTAAAGGGGGGATGAATAGGATATAATTAAAATTTTAATTCTTTTACCCCTTTTTGATTTTAATTAAGTTGATTAGAGTTGTTCAATTTTAATTTAATTTAATTATTGTGTTTGGTGCTCAAGTGCCAATGATTGTAAGTGTAAAATGTAAGTGACAATCACACAAAGATCACACATCACAACATAAGAATTTATAGTGGTTCGGCCACACCGGAGCCTACATCCACTTTTAACTACTCAATTTATTAATCAATCACAATGATTACAAAGGGTTGAGCAAACCTAATTTAACGTGCTTGGTGTCTTTGATAAACACGACTTTAGTTGTCTCGAGCCAATGACTTATAACTCGTCACATAGTGTCTCTGACCGTTGACTCAAATGAAGGGTCTAAATACCAAGTGGTTCTCAATAACCGAATATGGCATGCTTGGTACAATCAAAGGAAACGATGTCCCAATGTATGGTGTAGCTCTCAATAGCCAAGTATGCAAATGTATTCACTAAGTGAAACTAAGTCCCGATGTAGAGAGTGACTCTTACTAGCCAAATATACAAAAGGGAGTGTGTGTGATGGTATAGTCTCTACTTTCACAAAAGGGAGTGTGTGAGTGCCTTTAGAGAAGGCAAGTAAACAAGTAATTACACAACCGAGTAAGTCTCTATATAGGAAAATATAAGTGAAGCTCAAGTGGGGCAATATCTCATGGAGATGAAATATCAAAGGATTCACAAGTAGTAGTGGTCTAAATATGAAATATAACCATAAAACAAACTACTATGAAAACAAGCTCCAAATGTGAAGCAAAAGCTTTACCTTAACCCTGACGTTGAGAGTTTGTATGCTAGAAAGTGAAGGAGCACATCCTCGATCTTCCTCATCTCTTCTCTTGCAAAGGAGAGCTTCTTTGTGGCCACAAGAAAGAGAAACTGGATCTCTTCTTCTTGGAAGCTTAGAAGTTTGAGTGAAAGTATAGAGAGAGTAGCGTATTTTTTTCTTGCCCAAAACCTTTTTTTTATTTTATTTTTGCAAATGCCCTTAAACCCTTAGGTTTGGAAGAGAAAAAAAATGTCCTTTTATACTAGTCGTGGAACCGACTCTCTTCTTCTTCTTAAAAGCAACATGAGCAACAAATCCAAAACATTCAATTCAAATTTGAAATATTTTGTCCAATTTGGAGCGCTTCGCTCCATTGGGAGCATTTTCTCTTAGACTAAAAGTCCAAAGAAATTCCAGGGTGCACCATTTTGGGTTTGGAGTGCTTCAACCCTTATTTGGAGTGCTCCAAACTAGAAATGATATCTACTAGTTTGGTTTGAAGCACTCCACCAAGTTTGGAGTGCTCCACTTTCTCAGGTTTTGTGCAGGAAGGCTCTAAGGCTATTTCTAACCAAGGGAATGTGGTGTTGGGGGCCTTGAGGACACACTAAGTGTATCTTACCCTCATTTATCTTTGCGGATGCGGAAGGACGCAGAAGATGTGAACATGATGCTTTAGTCATTACAGTCTTCTTAGTCTTCAAGAGTGATTTTCACATATTGTGGACATAAGAACCTCCTATACTCTAACTTGAACATGTCATAGCCTAGTCTATCAACCCATGTATTTTCCTACTCATGAAATTTATAACATATACATTTATAATCTCATGACTCTCCTCACATGGTGAGTGCATGAATATACCTTGAATACCTTGGAGGTCTTGAGGATATCCCGAGATGTCTTCTGGTCTTGTTCATCTCGCCTTTGGTCCACTTTGTCTTCATTATTGGAGATATCTCTTTGGTACACATGAGGACTAATATAAAACTTATAGACTTTACATACATGTTTTGACTATGAGATTGACAAATACTACATATGAACTAACAAGTGCCATCTATTGAAGGAGATAGATGATAGATCATTATGAGGTTCTTTCATCCGTTTATATTGTGGATGTTACTATGTTTTAGAAGCTCATAAAAGAACCACCCTGTTTTTTTGTTGCTTGCCCATCATAATCCAGAGTTTGAGCCAGTTAGAAGTTAGCTCCTTGGTTGTGATTCCTTTCTTTCTCTATATGAGGCCTACTCTTGTCTCTATAGTGAGGAGCACTATAGGAAATCTTGCATCACAATCTATCCCTACACTTGATAGGTTAGCCCTAGTTTTCAAGGCACATTATGGTGCCTGTAGAGGTAGTGGAGGCCATGGACGACCTTTTATTGGCCCCATTATTGGTACAGATGATCGTGATGAACTCTGTTGTGAGAATTATAATATTCCTTAGCATATCAATGAGCATTGTTGGGATCTTCATAGGAGACCAACGTGGTGCTTTAGGTGGTGGTCAAGGTAGGATTTCTTGCTTTAGTGGTGGGATCTACTCAAGTACTTATGTTTTTACTCCTTCAGAGATTGCTCCTCATATTTTTGCTCTTCCTACCTCATCTATAGCCTTCAACATTCTTGGTTTTACTAGAATGGAGATGGATTCCATCTGATGGTTCATGACTCAGCTTGATTCCTCCTTTGGTGTTGCTTCGAATTCATTTATGGCCTTTGCATGTGCTTAGGACTTTGCTCTCAGTGCCTCTTTGCCTGCTTCTAGTCCCTCTTAGTTGGACAATATGCAATGCTTTAGCCATGTAGAAGGATGATGTGGTCAATCTTAACCATTCATTGGATAGGGAATCCCTTGGATTGGCCATATGTTTAGTGCCGTAGTCAATGTTAGGTGTATATCACATTGTGTAACCGTTTGTTTTGGATTAAATTCTAAGGAGACCACCCTGATGCCTTTAATCACCCCTTGCTTATATTTAGGACCAAGGTAGTTTGGAGGCAATTTTACTCCAAGGCCTATTAGGGTTGCCTTGATTTAGAATTTATAATGCAGTTGTGATGGTAGGGCTGTCCCAAAAATGTCCATGATCCAGTCCGCATCCGATTCGAAATAAGCTTATCCAGTCCATTTATATTGGATAGGATATATATATTATATATATATATATATATATATATATATATATATATATATATATTGATCCGATCCATTAAATATCCAATCTATTTAAATGTAATATTATATAGAATACAGAGTATAAGTCATTGGATTTAAAACTAATACCACAATCTTAAATAGCCTAATAACTAAAACCCTAAGAATACATAGACTTTTTACTTCATAATTGTTCTTTCCCTGTCCATGGTGGCACCCACAGGTAATACCACAACTATGTCGTAGCAACGGAAGTTCACACTCCCCACATTGGAGAAGAGGTGTTTTACTCCATCCTACATCATTGTCAAGCCATACAACATCGGAGGTCTTAGTGAGGATAGAGATGGGTTAGGGAAGACCGCACTGGTGACGGAGATGATGACATCTATGGAATTACTTTTTTTCCCCAAATATCCAAAATCCGGATTACTTAAATGGATAGGATATGGATGTAATTTCTAATATCCATTAGATATTGGATAGGATATGAATATGCTCATATCTAGTCCGAATTCAGTCTGTTTATAGCCTTATGAGATGGATTCCAAGGAAGAGGGTTGTCTCTATACAATTGCTCACATGAAGTGATGACGTGGTCAACCAAACCACAATCAATTAGAGATATCTTGGCTGGTTAAGGTATAAGGATAAGTATATCCCACTCCTCCCCCAAGTTGTGCTTGTTGTCCCTATGCTTGGCCAATTGGGTGTTTTTATAAACTTAAAACAGATGAGTCTTTATCTTTCCTTGGAGGCTTTGGGGGTCTCATTTGGGACCCATCGAGAAACCTTATTTTTGCCCTTGTAAGAGCCGATCAACCTAAGTTTGTTATCCACCGTGAGTTGATTGTCATTAGGCATGGGTTGATTCCTCATAGCCTTGGCACTAGTAATTTCATTATTGAATTTGATTCTCAATTTGCCACCCACATCGCTACCAACAAGGAAATCCAACCTTGGAAGGAATGTCACATTTTTCTCTCAATTAACGAAGCAATTAAAATGTACAGGGTGGTGGAGTTTAGAAATATTTGGAGGAAATCTAACCAACCAGCTAACTTTTTAGCAGGGTTTGTACTCAACAAATGAAATCGTAATGTATTTTGGCCCATTCCTTTTGGAACTTTTGCATCTCATCAATTTATTTTAAATATCAAAGGATGCAAAATTGTATGAATTAATAAAAGGGAGCAAATTTCCTGTCCATGATTTGGTGTCTAGGGTAAGAGGTGACTTCATTTGGAATAAAATGGGTGGAAATTTGATTTTCATCTACCCTTGCACATTTTATTCCATGTGAAGTCACCTAGTGTTCTGGACACCATCCTAGACACAAAATCCTGGACAGAACATCCTTTTGGTTAATAAAATTGTCTTGGGACAGGGAACCACTAACCACCAAAAAAAAGAATAAGTAAGCCCTGGATTAGTACTAGGGATGCATTTGAAAAATATCCAATTATTAATGAACCAAATACGAATATATATACATCCGTTCCAACTAAATATTCATATTCGTTTATATAAATAAATAAACACGCACACACACACACACATACACACACATATATATTGACTGATTTAAATTAATAGTCATTATAATATTGTAGGTTGTTTTACTTCATAAATACTATTGTAGGTTATGTTACATTACTTTTAACATTAATCCTAACCTAACGGATATAAATATATTAACCTAACTTAATGAATTTGTTTAATCGGATATATTTGTATTCATATTTGATATTTGACTAACTGAATGGATACGAATATGAACCTATATGTATCCGATTCAATTAAATATCTGTTCATTTAAAAAATATCCGATTACAAATGAGCCAAATTCAAATATATTAATATTCGCATTAAATCTGGCTCATTTGCATCCCTAACTAGTACAATGTTCAATGTCGTCTACATCCATTGAATCTTAACTATGTGATTAAAATTTTGGTGGTAGTCATTTTCTTTTGGTAGGGTCATGTGTGTCCTGTAGAGAGCCACTTCATAGAGTGGGATCGACACAATTGGCAAGAGAGGTAGGAAAAGTTGCACACCTATGGTTGTGGAATGCTACCAAGGGATTTGAGCCCTGCTCTATGCTAGAGTATCGAGGCCTCTAGCAACCAAATCCAACCCCTACATATGGGGTTAGTGTATATTAGTTTCCATTTGTGTTTTTATTACATCATATATATATATATAAACAGTAACCTCAAGCCACTTTTATCTATCATCCACGTGGATATTATCCAAATTTTTTGTTCATTAATTTTTCCAAAACACCCTCCCTCTCTTTCTCTTATAACGTCTCTCTCTCCTATCCAACTCTCTCATGTCTCTAAAATCTCTCATTTATTTTTCAATTTTAGGAAAGGACATGTCTCTCTCCCCTACAATCTCTCTTTTATTTAATGTTACTAATAACTCTTTTCCATTTTTTCTTTCATGTCTCTCTTATAAAATAACTCCCAACATCTCCCTCTCTCTCTCTCTCTCTCTCTCTCTCTCATCTTTCCTCTTATTCTCTTACTAGCAAACGAATCTGTGCAAGCAAGGTTAAATACTTTAATTTCAATAGTACATTAGAGAAATAATAAAAATAAAAAAGAAAGTAAGATAAGAGTGGAATCTAAAAGTATAAAAGAATTATATATATATATTAAAAGAAGAGAGAAATATAAAAGTGAGATTTTAGGAAGGTAATATTTAGGGGTTTCAGGGAGAGATCTTAGGAGGTTGATTAAAATGATAAGAGAATAAGGAAAGGATGAAGATGGGCAGATTTTATGGGGATAAGAAGAGAGAAATAGTAAATAACTTCAAATCAATTTTTAAACAATTTTTTTTCACTTTAACTAATAAAATAATTATAAATTAGTTTTAAAAATAAATGTCAAAAATTTTAATTCAAAAAATGTAATTTTGTGAATTATTAATAATATGAAAAGAAAAATCAACGGAGAACATTACAAGAAATTGATGAAATTGCTACCACAGGATTTTCGCCCATTGCACATTACATAGATTGGTGAAGTAGATGCTAACCTTTAAATTGAGTTGTAAGGGTTTTAGCAATAATAATATTAATAATTATAATAATATCTTGTGACCCCTAATGCGATGATGCACATGTGCAAAGTGCAAAATGCTCCTCAAGCACCCAAGCTCTTGCCCGCACCTGTACTTGTGCACATGCACATGTGAGTGTGGGAAAGGTAAATTGTACCTCACTGCACCATAGCTACATGGGAGGGTGTTCTCTCAAAATACATGAGGTATAGGGGAGTGATTACCTATATATTGCAAAAGATTTTTTTTTCTCCCAGCCGATGTGGGACTATTCCAAAACCAAGAAATCCGAAATTTTTTAAAACACCAAGCTTTAAAAACGTTAAGCAGAGCTTCCATTAGAAACCCAAAAAGTCCTCCATATTCAACATTTAGATCATCTCAAATCTGAATAAAGAGATACCACACCATTATCTACCCAACACATGATATGATGCCTGACAAAGGATATTTTGATAAATGGACAGGTACTTATTTACTATGTATTTACCATCCATAAACCCTCCTTATATCCATAGATGTTTATTGATACATCATTTGTTAATTGTTTGGCATCATGTTACACATTGATTGGCATTGGCATGATATCTCTCCATTTAGACTAGAGATGATTCAATACATTGGCATATAAGGTTCCAATCCAATGGTTTTTTATCTGATGACAACTATGAAACGTTGTTAGTAGTAAGAAGGAGCTACTGGTTTTCTTCTTTCTCAAGTGAGAGTTTTTCTTTCTTGTCTACATTGCAAGATTCAACTGAATCAAACCGATTCTATCTCTCGTATTGTACACAACTATCTTTCTTTATAATTTGCAAAGCCCCTTGGAAGAGTGGGAATCAAGAACAATACTTGCCATAGCCATGAGGATTGAGGAAGCACAAGTAAACCTTAAATAATCTCCACCTTCTACAGAAAGAAACAAGGACAGAACATCAATAGAGGAAGAGTTGCTGCTATAGGAGATGTGCAAGTCATGGATAGAAGAAGATATGTTAAAGTGGAGATAACAAACATTGATCTTGACAACATCAAATGTGATTTATGCATACTAGGAAAGATCTTGATTGATAAGTATGTGAATTTTTAGAGCCTCAACACATACATGAACATATATTTACATCTTTCAAGTTAATCACCAAATGAATATCCAACGAGTACTCGATGGGAAGCCATGGGCCTTTAATAAAATTTTGTTCTACTTTAAAGATGGTGACTTGGCATTAGCATGAAAGAGGTCACCTTCAATGAAGTAGAGTATTGAGTTCGAATCCATGACCTTTTATTTAACTATCATACTAAAACAAACAACAAAAGATTTATCAGTCAAAATCCATAACTTTAAAAAGTTATGATAGAAGGGACCTAATTGATAAGTATGTGAGAATAAAGGTTAGTCTCCAACTTGATAGGCCCCTTGGGCTAAAAATCAAATTAGTGTGAGACAACCTACTGTTGAAATTGAAAGTTCGTGAATGACATAAACTAAGTCATTCATGAGCTATGAAGCTATTTGCGAATGATGTAAAGTAGCTCATTCACCACCATAAGTGCACCTCACGAATGAGCCATGAAATGCTCAATCGTGACCAACATGAAGCTCGTGAATGAGGACAAATTCTCATTCGCACACTCTAAACTAAAGAACCCATTTCAAATCCAACTTCTACAATGGTGGTTGTTTTGCATAGCCACGACACCCATAGACTCCTTGAGCATCCAGGAGACTAATGGTGATACAATCTCACATAGGAGAAATATCAATATATACAAGGAGGGATCATACATTCCCACTTCAAGAGGGACTCTTAGAGCAAGGAAGAGTTTGTCTTTCACAAAAAATCTAACTCAACTCGTTTCTGCATCTATACATACCTTCAAAAGGCCGAAATCAGCATCTTTGACTCCTCTATATTTTCATGTTGTCTTGCAACCACTTTCTCTTCAATCCGGCTAAGTTCTTCATCTTCTCCAAGTCTACAAATCAACAAGCATCTCTCTTTCAAGAAGGCAACAAGTTCTTTAACCTCTGCTCATCCCTTTGAGGAAGATATCATATAAGCTTGAACCTTGAAGATGTCCATGGCCAAGTAAGGCGTAGAGTATATTTTGTATATTGAAATAAAACTTATAAACAATATTCATATTAATAAAAGAGTCAAAGTTTCTCTTCTCTTCTCTCCTTCTTTTCTTTATTTTATGCAACTTTTGTTTATTTACAATTTGAACAACTTGGGATAATTAGAGATTTCCTGTGCTAAAATGGAAATAATTAACAAGATTTTCTCAAGAGTTTGGAGTAATTGTCCCCGCAATATAATAATAAACCAGCCCTTAAAACAACTGGGTAATTTGTACACTATGAATTTTAAATACACGAAATTTGGTGTTACAAATTTCTAGCATGCCCGGTGGGACATTACTTTCCTCTCATCTCTCTTCAAGTTCCATTGTACTAATAGGTGTCACTCATTTTCATAGGTATCCCATCAAAGTTGCAACCATAGAGCCCTCTTTTGGTGCCTTGCGAGGCCACTGGCTACATCATCATCAGCACCTAAGTCATGGATTAAGGCTTTGGTCTCCCCACCATCCATCCACAAGGTTGAGGCTACTTTCTCCCTGTCACCAGTAGGGGTTGAGGCTCTTGTATCCCCCTAGATGGTTGTGATTATGCCAATATCTGTTAAGGATAATGCTCCCATAATACCCAATAAACCCGCTTTGGTACTTATCAAATCAATAGGTTATGTTGCCCAAATGGCTGCAGGCAACTTAAAGGTATAATGGGTGGTCAAACCTAGGCTATATTCCTAAGGAAATATCACTTCAAGTGCAAAAAAATCACAAAATTGTGATTTAATCAAAGTGCCAAATTCTTAATCATCAGCAACAGAACCAGTGAATGAAGATTTTCCCTCCCATTTACACACAATTACAATCACGAATGGAGACAAAATTCCTCAATCGCATAAAGCGCTTCAATCGCATAAACGGCCACATTCACGCACCAAGGAAGTTGTGAATGAGACCAAAACACCTCATTCGCAAACTTCATCACTCACGGACGAAGATCATCTGCGCACTCCTCATTCACGGACTGTGTTATTCTTGACAGAAGGCCATTCACACACTTCTCATTCATAAGCTTTGGTCAAAACACTAACTTTAGTCTATGTTACACTAACAAGGATTCCTACAATAATGGAAGTCAAAAAAGATGAAAAAGACATAAAGGATTTGAAACCTGGACTTAATAAAAATCCACATAATAAAAAGAGGAAACCTAAAACAACATATACAATTATGGAAACAACATTTAAAAGAGAGCATGAAATAGGCACTATCACTACCCAAACTCTTCGTGCATTGCACAAACAATGCCAAGCCCAGGTTAGCATGGAGTTTAGGAATTCAATGCTCCTAACTAGGTTCAAGCCATTAAGGGGACTCGAGGACAGTAAGGCACCCAAAAAGAAAAGGACTTTGTCTCCTGAACAAAAATGGAAGAAAAATATCGCCTAAAGGAAGAGGGTTAAGATCTGTAAAATCTTTCATAGCCAACAAGAGATTGGTGATATACTGATCAATTTGCTTCCACCATGGGCACAACCATAGAGGTTTGATCCATCCTATACTGAAGAAAGCACAGGGTACACACCCTATGTTGGAAAAGAAAAAGTGGCGGTAATGGTCACTAGGGCACGAAAAGAAGTTTCAACAAATACTATAAGTCCTTCTAGATCATGATCACGCATCATTAACTCCGTTGGACACCAAGGACACCTGTGAGAGAATTTCTTATCATTGGGAGATCCTTTGGAAATTCTCCTATCATGTTTTAGAATGAGGTTGTACGACACCTAGACCGGCTGCCACAACCAATGTTACTTCAACATCGAGGCTTTTGGAAATAGTAGGCACAAGCCGAGATGGGACCGCAGATCCACCACCAAACCCTCCAAGAAATCAAGGTTTCCAAGAGGATGTCCATGTCAGGGACTATAACATTGATTCTAAAGGAGAACTCACCACAACTGATTTATAGGCTAAGCTGAAGGAGCGGGATCAATGCTTAGCAACACAGGAGGATGTTATTTCCGAATTAAAATCCATGCTTAACTAATGTACATTGATAGGACAGAGGGTAGACCCTTCCAATGTGAGTCATCCAACATCAGAGTTTGCAAGGCCAAATATTCCAAACCAAACATAGGGGGTACACTCATATTATACACCAGAATACATCTCCATGTCTATGCCAGGGGTGGTCCTATCTATTAATATCGCTCCAGATGCTTCTATTCCATATAAATCGTCACCGTGGGAACCCTTGCATGAATCATTTCCCCAGAGACCTTCTCAACAGGCATACCAATTTCAAGAACCTCCATTGCAAGGACTTTCTCCACAATGGACATATAATCAAGACAATCATGCCATGACTTTTTTTATACTGCCATAAGGACCATACGTGCAGCGAACTACCCCCACTATGGATTATAGTTCCATGCGCTTCATGATGACTGAAATGTTTAAGGAATACAAGGTGCAAGAATCCCTAAGAGGTTATTCAACTGGAAAAGCATATCCACCACATGTGGATGTGGTACCTTTTTTTGCTGAAGTATGTCTAAACCCATTTCAATACGTTCAATGGGTCCACATGCCCTTGGTAGTATATTACCCAATTTGAATTTCGATGCAGATCTATCATTCATATAGTGACTTGTTTCTAAAGTTGTTTGTTTAGTCCTTGGATGGCACCGCCTTTACTTGGTGTTCAAACCTATAGCCCAGTTCAATCCCAGACTGGGAGTCCATGAAACGAGTGTTCATTCAACAATTTTGGAGTGCACATAAGCCTGTCAAGGTTTATGAATTGGTTAATGAAAAACATCAGGACAATGAGTCCATTGCTAACTCCATCAACAAGTGGAAGAAGCTCATGTATTCTTGTGAGCATGCTCCTTTCCTCAAGGATCTATTGACAGGTGTTTGAATAATATATCGTACAACCATTCCTCCACCTTACTCTACAAAGGTTTTTCGGATTTGATGACCTAATATCCAAAACCTATGCTTTAGAGAAAAGGCTATTGGAACATAAACGAGAAAGAAAGGATAAAGCAATTGTCAACAAAATGAAGTCTACCATGGTAGGGACTAAAAAGCCGCCTACCAAACTTCATGTCAAGCAAACTACAGATGTAACCCAAACAACTATATCAAGACAAGGGGGATCACTACAAGGCTGATTATGAAAGAAAGGCAGGAACATACATACACATTCCATCCAGATGATCTAGAAAGCCTTTTCAAGTAGACTATCCACTCAGGAGATATAATACTTCCAGAATTGAAATGACCAACAAAAGTCGATAAAACAAGTGACCCAAAGTAATAAGTATTATCGTCTACTAGGGCACACTTTGCATGAATGCTTTGTCTTTAAAGACAAACTCCAAGATCTGCTTGACAAACAAACAGTGGAACTAGATGCGGACATAAAACTTGTTGTAGCAAATGTTTTCTTCATCAATGAGGGCAATAAGGCTCAAGTCCATACAGATCCTCATTTAAGTTCAGACAATGAAGGGGATGATTGGGTCATTTTTTAAAGTAAGGCTACTTTGCAAAAAGAGACTTCAATTTGTAAAAGCAGCTTTAAGCCAAACACAACGTAACCCAATTAAGAACGCAAGAAGGCGCCCACTGTGATTAAAAGGGGTTACCAAGAAGATAGGGAAGAGTTCCAAAGTAAAGATATCTAAGCCAGTAATACAATTAGATGATTTATTGGAACAACCTCCGCATTTTTTAGTAACATTGGAAGAGTACATGCTAGAGGATTTCATTACTCCAATCATCACCTACAACATGGCTTCTATTGTACAGGGGAAAAATTCCCAACCATGGTAGGTTATACCTCAAGTATCTTAGATAACAATCAACATGACCCAAAATTTCTTAACACATCAGGACTTTTCCAAGAAAAGAAGGTTACAGATCGCACGGGTTGGTTATTATGGCAGTTGCATCTTCCTCAGACTAAGAGGCAGCATCAATAATGCACTTTTTTTATCTGACAAGGATGATGCGTCTCCCTATGTCATGATGGAAGAGTAGATACTTCGAGACTGTGCTAAATAGGTTTTGCCAACGAGCTTCCCCTGTCACAATGAGATTTATACTGAACCATTCTCGCTTGGTTATGAGATCCCTTTGTTCAACACCTTCTCCAATGCAGATTATCAATGCCCATGACATCATTTACTGAAGTTCATGATATCTTGTCGTAAAATAATGTATAAAAATAATTTTTTAGTTGTGATTATTTCCACTTTCATTAGAAGGTGCAGTGTTGGATTGGTATATAGACCTCCCAACACAAAGTTTACTGTCTTGGGACATTTTTATCGTGATGTTTATCCATGAATTCATGAGACCAAGACTTAAGCCATATGATACTTGGAACACAGATCCCTTACGATAACCTGAGTAACATTAGACTTATGAAGTATTTGAAGGCTTTCCAGATCAGATCATCACTCAAGTACTAGATCTAAGATGTTTTGGCGAAACACGGCAGCCTATCAGGTACAAAGTTTATCTTACTCAATTCCCCAAAGGGTATCAACTCCCACCCTTTACTTTATATATAGGGGTAAGAGACCCTCATTACCATACCAAACATTTTCTTCAAGAAATAGGACTCCCTAAAACTAAACATAATCTACTACTACGGCTTTTCCTTGTGTCTCTAGATTCTCTCACCTTTGATTGATATCTAACTTCATCGTCTTGCCACTTATCTTCATGGCCAATGCTCACTAGTCACTTCTATAGCTGGCAACAAGCATATATGACATGATCCCCAGTATCTCAAAAGCGTGGTACAGTTCTTGCCACAAGATCAATGAGACACTCATATGAATTCCAATGAAGCCTTAACCTCGACTAACGAGGGCGAGAAAATCCTTGACCCCTAGAGATTACATAGCGAGGACCCATACCTTTGATATATGCTAGCTCTAGTTATGGATTATGAAGATTCAAATGATGGCATCGATGATTTTTTCATAGCATTTGAAGACTTCTAAGAAGATAACTTGTCCATAGACCAACAAATGGAAGCATGCAATGTTACCAAGCTAAAGATTACAACTCCGATTGAAGTACGTCAGCCTCACACATGGTAAAATACCCAATCAAGTTAAGATCAAGAAAGCAAGTACCGCCTTGTGGACCCACTACTAACCAATAGGCTGATGCAATGAAGAAGGCTACTATGGACAATGAACATAATAAAGTTATAAGGAAGATAGATAGTTCCACTCCTTATAATGTGATGGCACATCTGAAGAAAATTCCTACTCTACTAAGTGTCTACGACGCCCTTTGTGTGTCACTAGAGTTTAGGGCCTCCCTTATATATGCACTTAATAACCCAGATGAGTTTGCCTAGAACGACAAGATTGCAAGAGCTTCTTAGCAGACGGCAACACAGGAAAGCCCTTACATGCCCATGGTCACCTTCGAGGACACTGACTGATATTTGAATGATCTTCATCATAATAGACCACTCTTCATCACAAGAAAAATTGATGATCAACCCATATCTAGGGTAATGATTGATGGTAGTTCAGTGGTTAATATTCTACTAGTTAAGACTTTGTCTTACTTAGGAATTGAATCATCTCGATTATGGCTTAGTAGCCTCATCATCTAGGGTTTCAATCAAAACGAACAACATCCTCTTAGCTCCATCAGGTTGAAGACTAATTTTGGACACTTAGAAGATTGGACATCCTCCTTTATTATTGATGCAGGCACGACATATAATGCTCTCTTGGGTCAGCCATGGATGCACAAGTATCAAGTCATCCCATCTACCTTCTACCAGTGTGTCAAGTACCCCTGGCAAGACACTCGAGGTACTATTGTTGATGATGACAACCCTTTCCAACTAGTGGATGCTTACTTTGCTGATGCTAAATATTATCAAAAGGGTGAATCATAAATATTGTCACAAATAACATCACAAGACATTTCATTTAATGATGATAATACCAATGAGAAGCTATGAAAGCTAAAAGTAAAATCCATTCAAGCTAATAATAAGGGAAAACTTAAATTATTATCTGATGATGTAGCATTGGATTTTGTTATCCCATTGGCACAATTATCTGGTTCTAGAGTTGATGCTTACAGATCACCTACCATTTTCCACCCTGAAGGCCCAACCTGACCAAAGAAGGAGTTAGTTGGTACACCAAAAAGGGAGTTAAAGGACCTAGACAATTTGTTACCACATGACAAACTATCCTTAGGTTTGCTGGAAAGAGTTGGTTTCGACCAACTTGGGGAATGGAAGAACACATTCAAGGGTAAGAAGTCCTAACTCAAGACTTCGAACGCTTAGTTCTTTACTCAAAACATAAAGATGATACAAAAGGACTAGGACGACACCCCACCAAGCTAAAGGTTTCTTCACATATGGTCATGTTACAAGATGATAATTATGTTAGTTCCAAACATACAATTGATACAGAATCAGTGGTTTCCAACCTAGAAGTTGTTATAACTCAACCAATCAGTAATGTGACAATCCTATTTGAATGATCTCTTCTTAGGTTGCTTATTCACAAAAGAATCTATGCATCTTGGAGTAGAGCCCTCTTCTAAAGATTTTGTTATGGGGGAAGTCATGCTTGCACCTCCGTAATTTGAAGATAGAGGTCAAGCAACTATTGATGACTTAATCAAAATAAATCTAGGGACCAAAGAGGATCCCCAACCTACTTTTATCAGTGCTTGCCTTTCCCCTGAGGAGCAGGTGCAATATTTTGAGTTTCTTAAAGAAAATCGGGATGTGTTTGCATGAAACTATTTTGAGATGCGAGGGTTAGACCCTAATGTTGCATTGCATTGCTTGGCTCTAGACCCTTCTCAACAGCCCTTCAAGCAACATCCAAGAAAACCTCAGCTTGATATAGCTGATAAAATAGAAGGTGAAGTGGATAAACTTCGTAGTGCGAAGTTTATATGAGAAGTCAGTTACCCGAAATGGCTTGCCAACATTATCCTGATGTAATAAAAAAAAATGGCTAGATCAGGGTATGCATTGATTATAGGGATCTCAATAATGCTTGCTTGAAAGATGACTTCCTATTACCTCTCACTGAATTCCTTGTGGATGTCACCATTAGTTATGAAGCATTTTCCTTTATGGATGGGTATTCAAGATATAATCAAATACAGATGGTGCCTGAGGACAAGGAAGCCACAACATTCTAGACCCCAAAAGAGATTTTTTGCTATAGGGTTATGCCATTTGGACTAAAGAATGCAGGTGACACCTATCAAAGGGCCATGACTTATATATTCGAGGATTTCTTACATTTGTAGTTGAGTGCTACCTTGATGATTTGGTCATTAAAACCAAACTCAAACAAGATCATATTACTAATTTAGATTGGATATTTCAAAGGCTTCATCACTACAGCTTAAAGATGAATCCCCTCAAGTGCTTTTTGGCGTCTCTTCAAGGAAATTTCTAGGGTTTATCATCTAACACAGGGGCATTGAAATAGATCTAAAGAAGATCACAGCCATAATAAGCATGCCAACACCTAAAGACATCACTAAGCTTAAAAGGCTTCAAGGCCACTTAGCATATATTAGAAGGTTCATTTCTAACATTTTTGAACGATGTTAACCTTTTTCTTGGCTAATAAAGAAGAGAGTTCCCTTGTCTGAGATCAAGCTTGCTAGAATGCCTTCGACAACATCAAAATATACTTATTGAATCCGCCCGTGCTCATGAGTCCTTCACCAAGAAAACCATTGTTATTATATATTATAGCTATGGACTCTTCCCTTGGCTCTCTCCTTGCTCAACATAATGAAGAGGGGAGAGAACATGCATTGTATTATCTCAGTCGAATAATGGGAGA
>JAOXJP010023542.1:0-17172 GCA_025762735.1 Platanus orientalis
CCCGCACAAGTATGTCCATTATCCCTTCTCATTCTCTCTCTTTTCTTATCCAATTCCCTCTCTCATTCTCTTGTTGGTTCTCTCTATTTCTCTATCCTTTGTTTATGTACCTCGTTCTCTCTTGTTATATATGATTCTATAGGTATTTTTCTTGCATTTTTTTAGGGATTTCGGTGGTTATCGCATTTGCTTGGGTTTCTTCCATCTTTGTTGAGATTTCAGTGCTTATAGACTTTCACTACAACAAAAAAGGCCTTTTATAGCATTTAAAAAGCATTGTCTATAGTTATAAACAACATTTTTTAAACCTTTTTTCGAGGTGCATCGGAAAAAGTCAAAAACTTTAGTCAACATTTTTAAAACACTGACAAAAAGAGTTTTGCCAGCGTTTTAAAAGCACTATAGCCAGCATTTCAAAAACACTAGTTAAAGTCATTATAGACAGCGTTTTTATGGGGAGCATTCCCAAACCTAGCTGCCTCCATCTTAGCTGTCCATCCATTCATTACAGATAAATAGATAATTCAAAAACAATTAATACAAAAAAGGAAAGAAGAAGACACGTCTATTGTCACGGATAGGGCACTTGTCTTCTCAAAATGGTTAGTCAATAACCATGAGTACTAGATACCGGTCCTATGAACCCCAAGACTGCTTAGTATACACCTGATGCAAGACTAAACACTATAAATAGAAGCCATATCCTCTGCACCACCTTAAGGTGCACCCCGGTGAGCCACAGACACAAAGGAGGGTGGGGCCCTGCAAAACCCCCTTTGTGTCTGTGGCTCACCATGGCGCATCATAAGGTGGGGCGGAGTATACAAGTCTGACTAAACAAGCCCACGTGATAGGCCCACACCCAATTCCTTTGCCCTTGTCAGGGGACACATGGCATGAATAAATCATCCCTCCACCTATAGTACCCCCAAGTCAGCTCTAATACAACTTGTCATGAGCTGAGCACTTGTCTTTTCAAAATGGTTAACCAACTAATACGAATACTGTTTACCCAGCCTTATGAACCCTAAGACCGTTTAGTACACACCCAATAAATACACCCATGTGACACAAAATGACCATATGTGGATGCAACATTGCCTATCAAGGGAAGGGGTCTTGGTGTTGAATCCCCCCACCCCCACCCCCACCCCCACCCTAATAACACTCAATAGTTGATTCATGTATTATGGTGTGATCCTACCAAAAAAGATAAAACAAAAGAATAAAAATAAAACTATTATTTCATAGCTACAATTGTAGATACAGTCATGCACTTGAATGATATACATTAGTCTAACAGTTAACATTATTTGTTTGGTTTAAGCATTTTGGTTAATTGGGGGGGTGGGGGAGATCTTTTTAGCTTGGGGCAATTCTCAACTTGACCGTTTTGATCATATATTCACCGAGTTCAACTATCATTCGCTAAAATAAACTAAAAAAGAAAATACGAGAAAGTATAATGCACACTATTTTCAGGATACATAGTTAAAAGTCTATTTTGGTATGTTTAATATTATTAACCTCTAATCATTCAAGATTGTTTTCCTTATGTATGTATATGACTTGATGGGGAAAGCTACATCAAGGACCCTGCTGACTGGTCCCGACTAATCAGTGTCACCCCGACCCTAGAAGGACTGGACCTAGAAAGTCCCGAGGGGGCTGGTCTTGGGCCCCCGACTGCCCTGACACCAAGACGCCCGACCCTACAGCAGAATCACCCCTCGATGCTCAATGCTCAAAAGAAAGCTCGAGCCTCCGAGGCCCCGACCATAGGAGGAGACGTTCAGTAGGTGACGACCCTGACCGACTCAGCCCAAGGATAAGCATGATCCAAAAACTGTAATCTAGGTAAAGTACCCTCTGCGGCAGACTTGCTAATTCTAATAAAATGATAAAGAGGGCAGGAGAAATGCTGCCAAGGACGTGGGCGACAGTGCCATAAGAGAAAGTGGGGGGAAAGCGACGTGCAAGGACGTGGGGGAAAACGTCATGCGGGATTCACCCTGATACGCCACTACTCAAGCCTATAAATACGGGTACCACTTCATCTTTCAAGTATGAGACATCTAAAACCCTAATAGAGAGTAGCTCTACTTCCTACAGTCTCCCTGTTTCTCTAACTTGACCGTCAGAGAGCTAGAAGCTAGCCCCTGCCAATACTAGTTCCTTGACCTTTCCTCGTTTCTTGTGTGCAGAGCTAGCCTTGCCGAAGACCTAAGTTGACTGTGGGATCATCTGATTAGCGTAAAGAGGACAGCGGAAACGAAAACACTATCATGACTAGTTTAGACTAATTTAGTATCTTTGTTATTATTAGACCATTTCTAATTTTGGAGAATTTTTTTCCTTGTGTAAATAATCATTTTTGGTATCTTAGATATTATTGATATTATAATTGAACCTCTCATCCCTTAAGATTTTCTTTTTGTTACACTAGCAAATGACCCCGTACAGAGCATTGGTGAGTTATGTAATCAAAGTTAGTATAGGAACCTATGGTAATGAAGACATGGTGACTATAATAATTAAAATTGAAAATGAAGAAGAAGAAGGGGAAAAAAAAAAAAAAAAAGATCCACCAAAATATAGGAATTATAGTTTGCTCATGGATGAAATTAGACATCCTGTTAAGTAGGTCGACAATCCATATAGGTTGATAGATAAAACATCAAGTGAAATAAATCATAGTAGTGGCACTGTTACAAAATCAAACAATACTGCAATTTATTTTTGTGTAAGAAAAGTATTAACACCATAACTACTAGAGTTCAGAAAAATGGGAAAAAAAAGATAAGTTGTAATTAGTAGTCACTTCAAAAAAATGATGGGTAGTTAAAATAAAATAAAATTTCATTCTAAAATGATATATACAGTTTAAGCCATGCGAAAGAAAGAGAGGGAAAGGGAAAGTATAAAAGCTCCACCTTACATATGAGTTAATGCTACTTAAAATGATTGAATATGAGATTTTCACAGGTATTATTAGTTTTGGATTCATATCCTCGATCTGGTCCACATTTTTTGTGCTCCACTGGTACTCCAAGACACAAAGGAGGTGGAGCCCATACATTTTTTGAAAAGTGTTCATGCAATAAAAAAAATGTATGGACCCCACCTCCTTTGTGTCTTGGAGTACTGTACAAGAATAAGCACCAAGCAAATAATAATAATAATAAACTATATTCCATAATCAAAGTCCTTACACCATTCCATCTGTATATATTATATAACAAACATAAGGTAACACTGAAGCTGTTCTTTACTCCCGTAGGAACCCCAATAAAGTGAAAGAACATACTTGCAAGGTCTAGAAACAATTTCAATCAAGTTCGTTGGGTCCCCAAATCCTAAAAGTGGGCCCTTCAGACTTTTTTTGGCTGGGAAAACTAGGTTTGAAGACACAACCTGATTGAACCTCCTTATCTTGGGGGACGTTTTGGGAGGCCAATACCTTGGTTTTAAAAACCTTGAAAGATTATTCTTTATGTAGGGAGTATGATTTTATAGTGGTCACCATCGGTTCTTTACAATACAATGTTAGTCAGCCAATCCAAAATCCCCTCCGTGATGTGAAGGGAACTTTTTGAACAAGACATAAGGAGTCCAATCCAATGCTTATGCACTTTGCAAGCATGCCACTGTTTAGTTTTGGACGTTGCTTTGAATTCTTATGGAAGGACTATATTTATGATGACACTGATGAGGGTAATTTGGATGCATTCAGGGTATTTGTGGAGGAATCTTTCTCCTTGAGATCTTCTTGAGATAAAGTCTCTGAGGTGATTTTTCTTTTTATATTTGAATTTTCTGTTATTGTTGGCCTTTTTCCTTTGTTAAATTTAGTACTTGTTACCTATATTGTGTTTAAAATTTACTGACTAATTATGTATGTTCAAGTTGATAGAGATTCTAGCCTAATAGTTGCATCAAACATTTCAAAAGGTTCAGATGATGTAGTTGAGGTATGCAATGCCAATGAGTTTCTTACATGGACCCTAATAGATCATTGCTAATCGCTTTAAGCATGTAGACCTGCACTTTCTTGCTCCTGCTTTATATTTATTTACCGTCTGCATTAGTTTTGTGTGAACATCTGCTGTTATTACCTTAGGAGAAGCTGTTGTCTAGAACTTTGCTATTAATATTTATGAGTTTTTTTTTTTTTTTAATAAGAAGGATAATCAAGCTGTGAAATTTAATGTAGGACTTGATTGATCTGGTAGTTGACGTTATGTTGAGGGTTGTAGACCCCTCGAGTGTATATAGATCATTTGGAGTTTTTTCCTATGCAATAATTTACACCAACATAATTTTTTCATGAAAACTTGTGGCTAAGAAGTTAGATATCAAATGGAATCTTTGTATGGAGTGAAATAGAGCAACAATGAATGGGAATCTTCATTGGCACCATGGTAACTAATGTCTCTACCAAATTGCATAGTTAATACTAAAATTCCTATAATATCCACTGTATTGCAAGCCTCAAGGATCTTGTCTTGATACCAATTCTATGGCATTTTCAGAGTCTTCTTTCATTAAAGTAGCATTGAAACAAGAACTGATACTTTTTGACCTTTAAGGAGAGATGTTCTCTCCGCATCATTGGAGTCTTGATGGAAATTGGACTGGGGAGAACCATAAGATAGGACCATTTACAATTCTAGTATACTTCTAATGCTTCGTGGACCATGGTTCCAAGAGAGAAACCATTAAATTCTTTAGGCTTCTTTCTAGTTTGTTGAATCTTTTCATAGAGAGCATTACTAGCATATTCTCACATGCCTGGTATCAAAATCGCTGAAATGATGACTTTAAAGTCATCCAAGATGGATGGCCTACAAATGATCATAAGCCTGATGCGGATAGAGGAATAATCCAATGAGTTGAATTTATCTTGTAACACATTACAATTCCTTTCTTTTAGTCCCTAAGTGGTTTTATGTATCAAAAATGCTATTTCACTGATTTCCATTGCTTCTTGTTACTAAAAAAACTAATAGAAAAGACTGAATCCATGCACAGTTTCTTCCAAGGTACCCTATTCCACCTAAAACTCATGGTAACCTGGGTGTAATTGAGAAATCCTCGATCAAAATGATCATGAGCCTTTTCCATATTGATTTTGCAAACAATCTTACCCAATTGTTGTCGACATTACATACTATTTACTTTGGACACCCTATCTAGAGAACTCTAGAATGTTTTTTTTTTTTTGTGAGATATGCTCCTTAGAAATTAGTGTTGATGGGGTCAGGAAAGGTAGGGATACAAGGATGGAAATGATAACATTCTCTTGTAATCTTGAAGGACCCAATCGCTACTTTTTTGGGGCAGAAAAATCTGATTTCTCTGTTGAGATTGGCTGGTTAGTTGTTATATCAGGAATGTGGTTGTGACAAGCTTAATCAAATAACATTTCTCTGTTTCTTAGCATCAATCTCATGTTTTATCTTTCATGACAATGGATTTTGTATTGCTCCGATTGCCATCTGCCACTAGTGATCCAACCTTGTAAGCATGGGGTGTTGTAGTCTCAACAATGTTTGAACTTTTTGCAATAGTGGCTTGTTTCTTATTGGGAACTCCTAAATCTTTTCTCTTAGTGCCCCGCTTGATGGGACAGGTGACTTGGACCCATCTTTAACTGAATAGGATTTCCTTTGATGCGAGGGAGCAGGAACTGATGGTTTTTCATTCCTTGTGCCTTCAGAGCTCATATCAGGAGCACTGCCAACACACACTTTATCTTGGCTTGCAACAAATTCAACAGGTTTGACCCCAGGAAGGTCCAACTTTGCTGCCCTATCAGCATTTAAGCTACTAGGAGGAACTTTCTCTGAGGCATCAATATCAAATCTGGCTTTCTAGATGCTTAGGACAAAAGCAGGTTCTGCTTTTTGAGATCCTTTTTGCTTATCCATGTCCAATAATCTTTATTATATAAACATAATTAAGAAAAATATATTAATGCTCATTATTTTAATTTGCAACTTGCAAGCATTGAATTTTACTTTACCATAGCTGCTCCATCAGATCTAAAATACTAATCTTTTTTATGTGCCTCTCTAAATTAGAGAACTTTGCTCTTGCTCATTTTGTACTAAATAGTCTTCACATATGTTAAGTATGTGCTAAGCTATAAGACCTACATGATTAACATTCTGGTGCTGGATGTATATGCAATGCTTGATGGTAGTTTAAGAAATCATATTGACGATGATTTAGGAAATCAAAATGTGACATCTTGATTGTTTTGCATTCTCTATAAAATTTATATTGAGTAGGGGTATGAGTCTATTCTTTTGTAGGTGGATCTCAATTTCAAGAATGAGGAATATAAGGGGAGAAATGGATACTAACATTGCTGAAATGAATGCATAAATGCATCATTTGTTGCAATAAATGTTATCGTAAATGGGCCTTTCACAAATGCTTTCGCCATAGACATTTACTGCACAACCAACTTCTACGGTAAAATTTAAAACTTGTGAACAGGTTTTATACAATTAGGTTACTGATATAGATATGAGTTGAGATAAATGAGTGATTCTTAGTAAAATTAATTAAGATTTTTGGTGGCTATAGGCATGTTAAAGTTGGAGATGAGATTAGTGTATTTTTTAAACTGTATTGTTTTATTTAGTAGTTGTAGGTAAATTCGTATTTAAGAATTAGACATCGTTGATTAAAGTATGATATTTATATCGCATCGTGTTGTTTCTTGAGTAGTTTTTCTTTATATCTCATGTTAAAACATGTTATTGCAAGTCGATACTAGTGGAGGATGCGAACGAAGAGTACAACCCTGATGACGACTTAGATGAAGAAAATAGCTTGAAACATAACTCGGAGGCATATTGATATATATTTTTTTATTATTGTGGTTATTGAACTTTAGGATACTATTTTTATTTTATAATTGTTTAATTTTAGGACATTTGTTTTTTGATAGGTATTTATTTTATGTATTTGAAGTGGTAAATTTGTATGTTATTTTCATATTGTAATAGTTGATTTTTTAATAATTGTTGTATTGTCATAGCTAGAGAATTATTGTCTACATAGGTTTGTAAAATGCCCTTATAAAAAAAATGATGACAAAATGCCCTAACAAAAAGAAAAATAACATTAATAACGGTTTAAGGATGCCTTCGTAGAAGAGATTATTTGTGAGGGAAAAGTACCCTAACAAAAAAGTATAAAAAACGTCTAGCAAAAGGGTGGAAAACATTAATGATTGCTTAAATGTGCCATTGTAGAAGAGATTATTTGTGAGGGTAAAATACCTAGTAAAAAGTATAAAACATTAACAAGGGCTTAAGTGGCCCTTGTAGAAGGTATTAGTTGTGACGGCAAGTAGTCCTTGCAAATGGAGATCCTAAATTGTCAATGAACATTTGTGAGGGAAATTGGTTCTCACAAATACTTAACTCATCACTTTCTTCCTCGTTTGCTTTCTATTTGCGATGATCAATTTTCCTATATTCGATGGCTATATGCCCTTGCAAATACTTAACTCGTCACCTCCTTCCTCATTTGGTGTTCCATTTATGGGGATTGGTTTTTCTATTTTTGACGGTTATAGGCCCTTGCCACTAAGAGTTTTTGTGAGGCCCCCTTACAAAAAACCTTTTTAACAATCATTGTTGTTGTGACGACCCGCGATGGTAGAATACCGTTGTAAATACATATTTGCGATAGCATTTACCTATTTGCGAGGGAAAAGTGCCCTCATTAATAGACATTTTTCTTGTAGTGAGGCCCAAGACTTTGCATATTGATATTTATTTAGAATTTTAGTTTTATATAATGAATTAATGGGTCTTGGGATGATCCAAGTGAAATTCCTAAGTCAATTATCTTAGAGGGGGGTGAATAGGATATTATCGAATTTTTAAACTTTTTTTAATTTTAATTTCAATGCCATTATATTAATTCAAACATGGAAGAACAACTTGCATAGATAATTGAAATTAACAAGATTAAGACTAAAGCAAATTGATCATGTAAGTCAAGCGACAATTGAATATAAACATGTGAGAGATGATAGCATGAAGATCCAATAGACAAACCACAAGATCAAACCACAAAACAATGTTTATAGTGGTTTGACATGATGGCCTACGTCCACTCTTTAATCCCATTAAGGGGGTGTGTTGATTTTTATTAATAGTTCAAGTAACTATTATAAGGAAATCAACTAAACTTACTAAGCATGTTTGACAAGCATGTAATTCCTCCAATGATTCCGATGGAGAGAATGCAATGCACTCGGTGACTCCAGTGAGTGTTCTACGTTTGGTGTTTTTGGTGGACGTCCTCAATTGAGGGTGTTGATGATGTTGAAACGTAGCAAGGTGTTTGGTCTCTTAAAGGAAAATTTGACTATGGGGTGGCACCGGTTATGAAGGCTTGTTCCTTTAAAGGAAAACACTCACAAGAACTCTTTGTGATGACAAGAGCCTTCAATTCAGTTTAGATGAAGAAATATTCTCTCTCAAGATTACCTAGACACATTCCCACTGCTCACTCGTTCAAGAACTTTTCTCTTAAAGGATTTTAATTTTTGGAACAAGAAGCTTAATCAATCTTTCACACTATATTCAAGAGGAGCATTTTGATGTTCAAAGAGTGGTCTTTTTTTTTTTTTTTTCTTCAAAAAGTCTCATTTTTATAGGGGAGAGTTCTCTCTTCAATTTTGGTGAGGGGCTGCGTAACGGTAAAAAAACTAGCCGTTGCAGCGGACCTCGGTCGACCGAGGTACCCCCTTGCGGTAGACCGAGGCCTAGGGACCCGAGAGCCATATTTTGGGCTTTCTCAGGCCGATCACTTAAGGTGCCACTCGGTCGCTCGAGGGTCCTTGCGGTTGATCGAGGTGCCCTGTATCCCTTAATTGCTCTCCTCTTCCTTGAGCTTCTTCCTTCCTTTTCTTTAACTATTTTAATTATTATTTAAACTCTTGCGGTCTTCTACTTTTGTGAGGGGCTTAAAACACGGGTCTTGAGAATTTGGACAACCATCGACATAAACCTTCCCGTGCCAAGGTTGACACATGATGCATGACATGCTTAGGGCTCCTCTTAAGAAATTATGCTTTGGACCTAGAACTTTTTGGCATTTTTGGAGAGCTTGAGGGCTTCACAATCTTGATGACGGTCTTTGCATACAATTACATTTTACAAATTTACAAACATCCCTATACAACAAGTCTAATAAATAAAATTGGCAATATGGACTTTATAATCTCTCCCTTCAACAATTTCATGACAAAACCACTCAATACATAAAATCCAAACAAGATGCATGAGATTCCATAATGTCGTAGCAAACACAAGGTTTGAGTGATCCTGACAAACCTGCACCATAAGACTTGTATCCAATCAAGTGTAGACGTGTGACATGATATGTGAAAAGGAGGTATAGAACATTCTAGGAAAGAAAAAAAATATAGCATGATAGCATGATCCCGGAAATAAAATTTTAATGTATTGTTTATATATTCCCCCTCACTCACATACTCCCCCTCTCACGAAATGCATTGTCTATATACTCCCCCTCACTCACATACTCCTCCACTCACTAAACTCTCCCCCTTTTTGGCATGACAATGTGCAAAGAGAAGCATAGAAAACCAGTATTTTTCATAATAACAACATAAACATAGAGAATGGTCCCCACCACAAAAGAGAAGTATCACATATAAAGAAAAAACAACTCTAAATAGATAAAAAAAAGACTCATAAGTATAGATATCCTGCTATACTCTTGACCAGTCCCAAATGTCGGGTCATCTCCTACAACTCCTGTCTGATCATCTTCGAGGTCCGTATCACCAAAATGAAACTCAGGAAGAGGTGATATGGGCTCAAGGTCAGCCTCCAACTGAACTCCCTATGACTAAAGATGATGCTCTATATTCATCTGTTGGCAATCCACCTTCCGCTCTAGCTTGTGAAGCCCCACAACCATAAATTTCGTGGCTGCTAGAAGAGTTTGAAGAACAACATTTGAGGACTGAGCTGGCTTTTGAGAACGGGTTCCTTGAGAGCGGGCAATGTTCATGTTCATCTACTTCAAGGTTGTTGTCAAAATGTTATCCATAGGAGTCTCGAAGTTGCGAGAGGAAGAGATGGGAAAGCCTATGGAGCGTATTAATTACATAATGAGAAGCCCGAAAGAAAGGATAATAGTCGCAGTATGACGCTCAGCCTTAATGATCATCTTGTGAATGATGATTGTGGGGATATCGAGAGGCTGCCCTTGCATTACCGCATCCACTAGGTAAGCCATCTCTGAACTAAGAGTATTGTTGTGATATGTGGGCAATAGACAATGCAAGAATAGGAGATTTACCAAGCGAGCAGGCTCGGGCAATTGGACAGATGAAAGGGTGTTCCAGACACGGAGACGCTGGCCGGTAGTTCAGAGAGCCAAATCCTCCTTCATAGTCTCTAAAGTGTTGGGAAACACTGGAAACCATATAGGTTTTTGAACGCGCTATAGGTCCAGGAAGGTGGCTAAGCTATCAGCAACGATTTTGAGAGTCCTGCCATGGATCTCGGTCACAATCTTGGGCTCCTCACGATTATATGCATCGTGTAGAAGAGCCACATAGTCTCACAATGAGCTTTGCCAGTGAGTTGAAAGAGGCGAATCCAACCCCTTGCATTGAAATCATCCCATAAATTTACTTTTTCCAAAGCCACTCGTTCCATGTATCGCTCCAGAAGTAGTGGATGATAGACATGGTACATCTGGTACCATTCTTGACAACGATCGTCATAGAATCGTCACCCTAACTCCCTAGAACCCTCACCGAGCTGTGGTGCACGAGGAGGAACTTTGGCCTATTGAGGGGGATTAGTAAGCTGGGAAGGAGATATATCACCCGTAGAGGAGGTAGCACGAGGAGGATTCCCGCGAGTAGATCGTGTGGTGGACTTTCACTTCATGATGGAGAGGAGACAAAAATGAGAAGAATCGGTCCCAAAAACACTATACCCTGTGTACGGAAGGGGAACAACTCAGGGGACCACAAGGGGGACAGAAGAAACAAGAAACCCTAAAAAAATAAACCCTATCGTGGTTGACTGTAGGAACTGTCGGGCGGCCGAAGAGGCAAGGAAAAAATTTTGTTTGTCTGTTTGTTTTTTGTTTTTTCTCTTCCCTCCTTCCTCTTTTTGATTAATTATTATTCTTTTGACTTCCAAGACTTATTTTGAATGGAAATAAGTTCTCATTTGATCTAAACCCTCCTTAATTTAGTTTGAGACTCACTTAAATGTTCCACACATGAGCACCTCTTTATGATAAAGAGCACATTCTGATCTCATCACATAGGTGTTCAAATCTTGTTGATTCAAGCAGCTTGGTGAGAATATCGGTTAGTTGATCATTAGTTTTTACATGATCCAAGGATACAACTTGTTTCAACACTAATTGGCGAATAAAGTGGTGTCAGATGTCAATATGCTTCGTTCGAGAGTGTTGGACCAGGTTTTTGGATATATTGATTGCACTTTGATTGTCTACAAATAGACTCATAGTGGATTGATTAATCCCATAATCCTTGAGCATTTGACATATCCATAGGAGTTGAGTGCACCCATTGCCTGCAACAATATACTCGGCTTCCATTGTGGATAATGAAATAGACGTTTGTTTCTTGCTATATCAAGAAACTAGTCTATTACTGATGTAGAAACATCCTCCACTTGTACTTTTCTTATTCTCAACATCATTGGCCCAAACCGCATCAGAATATCCGACAAATTTTGATGTAGTGTCAAAAGGATACCATAGGCCAAAATCGAATGTTCTATGGACATACCTAATAATTCTTTTGTGGCCTTAAGGTGTGACTTTTTAGGAGTGGCTTGGTACCTTGCGTAAGCACCCACACTAAATGCAATATCCAGTCGACTTGTGGTTATGTAAAGTAAACTCCCAATGATACTCCTATACATGGTGGGATCTACATCAACACCCCTAGATCCTTGGTGATTTTATCACTTGTGCTAATGGGGGTGTTGACGGGTTTGGATTCTCTCGATCCAAATTTAGAAACAAGATCGTTGGCAAATTTTGATTGACATAGAAATATTCCAGTTGGAGTTTGCTTAATTTGTAGTCCGAGGAAGAACTTTAGTTTTCCCTCTATACTCATTTCAAATTCCGATTTCATTGTATGAACAAATCCATGTGCCATTTCCTCACTTGTGGATCCAAATATTATGTCATCCACGTATATTTGGACAATGAGTATGTCTCTCTCTTCCTTTTGGAAAAAAAAAGTCTTGTTAACACTTCCCCTATCAAAGTGATGTTCAAGAAGGAATCCGATTAGGCATTCATACCAAACTCTAGGAGCTTGTTTGATGCCATACAGAGCCTTCTGGAGCCTATCTACATAGTTTGGTATGTAGGGATCTAGGAAACCATTGAGTTGCTCAACATAAACTTCCTCTTGGAGGATTCCATTGAGGAAAACGCTCTTCACATCTATTTGGTAGAGTTTGAATTTTAAGAAGCATGCAATATATATAAGTATTCTAATTGATTCCAACTTTGCTATAAAGGCAAAGGTTTCCTCAAAGCCGATCCCTTTAATTTGAGCATATCCCTTGGCTACAAGTTTAGCCTTATTCTTTACCACGGTTCCATGTTCATCAAAGATTTTTGTCAAGGCCCTAATATTCGTCAAACAGTCAGATTAGGCTAATCGAGACCCTGACAATCATCAGCCAATACGATTAACCCTTTTGATATGATTTACTACTTCATTCTTTATATTCTTCATGTGATAAATTATGTAGATATTTTTATAAATGACATACTTATCCAGTGATTACATTACTTTATAAAAGCATGGGTTTGGTTTATTACTTCTTTGATCTACGGATTTGTTTGGCAGCCATGTCCTAGGGAATTTTAGAGGACTACCTTAGTCCGGAGGAAATATTATGGGACTTGTGATGCCTCACTCATAGAGCGGTATGTAAGCATTCAGAGATGTGTATACTCCACTCATAGGGCGATATGCGAGCACTTGTGATGCTTAACTCTTAAGGCGGTATGTAAGCACTTGAAATGCCCCACTCATAAAGTGGTATGCGAGCATTCGAAGATGTGTATGCCCCACTCGTAAGGCGATATGCGAGCATTCGGAGATGTATATGCCCCACTTGTAAAGCGATAAACGATTATTTGTGATGCCCCACTTGTAGGGCGGTATGCGAGCATTTAGAGATGATTATGTCCCACTCGTAGGGTAATATACGAGCATTCAAAGATATGATGCCCCACTTATAGGGTGATATGCGAGCACTTGTGATGCCTCACTCGTAGGGCGGTATGCGAGCATTCAAAGATGTGTATACCTCACTTGTAAAGAAATATGCGAGCACTTGTGATGCTCCACTCATAGGGTGATATGCAAGCATTCGGAGATGTATATGTCTTACTCGTAGGGTGATATGTGAGCACTTGTGATGCCCCAATCATATGACTGTATATGAGCATTCGGTGGTTTGTGTGTTCCACCATTGGGGATATGGATTATGTGATTTGTTTTGTCGGAGATCTTTTATAGTTTATATGTTATATGCTTTGTTGGAGACCTTTTATGGTTTATATATGATATGCTTTGTCGGAGACTTTTTATGGTTTAAAGATTATATGCTTTTTTGGAGACTTTTTATGGTTTATATATATGATGTACTTTGTCAGAGACCTTACACAATTTATGTGAGTTGTTTCGTTGGAGACCTTACAAGACCTTACACAGTTTATATGATTTGCTTTGTTAGAGACCTTACATGGTTTATGTGATTTACTTTGTCGGAGACTTTTCATGGTTAATTTACACTTAGATATGATATATGATGAGACATTATTGTGATTTTCATGTAACACATACATTATTGGGCATGTGCATATAGTACTTAGCATGTAGCATATGCACGATTCAGTTTGATCTACTTTGGATATTTTTGTGGTTATCTTATGAAATGTGAATACTTGAATCATAGTAAGGATACATGTTTAGTAAACTTGATGTTCTCTTATTCTTGGTTTGATTCCTTAGTTATCTTGATTATTCTTATTTGTCACTGTGATTATCTTTGGCCTCCTTTAGTATTGTATAAACTGTATACTCTTCTGCCAAACTCATCAAGCTTACCCCAATTAGCACCACCCACAAATGTATAAGCACATAGGTTTGATTGCGCTTGAGAATGAGGAAGAGTTGACGAAGGGGGCTTCTAGGCCCAACGATACTACATTCTATTTTAGTTTATGTATTAGAGATATAGTACTCTGTTTATTTTGATGGGTCCTTTCGTGGGCAAGGATTGTATATACTGTGTGGGCAAATTTAGACCATTTTATTTTGGATGGTTATGAGATACTCTTGGATGGTTATAATGTTATTCTATTTTCATTGCACAGGATTTTAGTTTGTCATTAATATTATTATTCTGCTGTGATGTGATTATTATCTTAAATAAACGTGAAAAGATAAGGAAATAAATTATATGAAAAATGATATATGAATAGATAAGAGGGTCGATGACACACGAGCTCGTTGGTCTTTTTACTATGAGAAACGGGTTTGGGGTGAGTCATTTCCATGTCATGGATCCGAATCCAGCTCATTACACAACTTGGGGATTTGGATTGAGAGAGAGGGAGAGTTGGTTAATGCACTGGGTGCAATGACTCTCTTGCAAACCTAGACACTTTTGAAAGTGAGCGAGTGTTCTCCCCAGCCTTCCGAGTTTCTACACATGGAAAAACATCGGCCTAACTGCCAAAAAGTTTTCTCAACTCATCTAAAATTCCAGGAAAGCATTGGGGTAGTTCTTCTGTCCTGTTTGCCAAGATAAGCATCCATAAATGTTCACCTCTCATGTGAAAAGCTCTCTTTTACCTTTTCTTTTTTGGTACAAAGGTGAAAAGCTCTCTAGTGCCAATAATTTCTATTTCATCCTTTTTCTTTTTTTTTTTTCTTTCTTACGTGCATGAATAAACACTACTCTACAAAACAAGTGATAATAAATGGGAACTATATATAGGGCTAGAAAGATCTTCAAACTAAATGCAAATTTCCGACGGCACAAACTGATAAAACATCACTTAGAAGACATAATGGGAATGCAAATGATAATACTAATGCAGACAATGGTTACAATTTATGTTGTGAAAATCCGAATGATGGGCTGTCAAAGTGAATATCAGAATCAAAATAGGGTACACTCCCAGTGACCAAGATGCCTTAATATTAGCTACTGCTAAAAATTTCATACCATGTACCAAACTTGAATCTTGGGGACATGTCTACCAAGAGATGAAATTTAAAATGCGGAATTCATTGACAATGATAAAACAAAGCTGCACCTAGCCATCCATGAACCGTAAGGGTGGAACCCCAAGGATTTGGTAGGATACCTTAGGGTTAGCCTAAGGTAGGACTGTCTTAGGGGCCGAAACATCAGTGCCAAAAAGTGAAAAGCATCCCCCAGAAAGTGTAAATCACTTTTTCAGCAGTGATGTGTTGGCCCTTAATGTCAGTCCTATTTTAGGCTAACTTTAGGAGTCCTATCAAATCTCGCCTCGGGTGAAACTGAACGTCAGTTTTTGAAAATCATAAATTTTTAAGTTAATTTGAAAATTCCTAAGTTATTTTAAAAGTTTGATCTTTTAATAGGAATAGCTGTTTGATATGGTTAGTGTCAAACGCACACACACACACACACACACACACACACATATATATATATATATATATATGCACCAGGCACCACAACCATGCCTCACCCACCAACCCACACAGAATAGGGATTAGATATCCCCCATTTTCATTTTAGAAGTTCATATTCAAAATATAGAGCTTAAAAAACTCTTTTTTATTTTTAAGTTGATAAGGATTTTGAGGAATCATACTGTGTTCTCAAATTCAAAATCATGATTTGTTTTTATATTTGGGTCCTGCCCAAAAAAGGCCAGGATTGGTAACCATGATATGACAAAAAGAAATCAAGTGGGAAGAAAACTTTGGTTCAGATTGGCCCACACCAATTTTCACCATTGCATACAATGTCTAGTATTTGCAGCACAATCATTCTCAATGCAAGAAAAATATGGATGTCATAGAATAAATGAATAATCTCAAAAACTGTTAGCCGTAAAGTGGCTAAAAGGATTGTGCTGCCGCAAGATGGTGAAGATAAGAGGTGACATACAGAATTCAAGAAAGACAAGGGAAAACAAGAAAAAAAATGAGACAATGTAGCTCTTGATTTCTTGAGTAAAGAAAACACTTGAGATGAAGATATTGCCCATCAATGAAGAGAAATACTACCATTTTAAAGTAGTAACCCCTGCGAGGCAGCAAGGATGGTAAGAGTAATTTGACATCATTAAATCCTAGGTTCCTAATGGAGAAACCATGGAAAAAAACCTCTTGAAAGGTGATCTTGCAACCCAAAAGTTCTTTTTTTTTTTTTTTTTAATGAGGAAATAAATGCATTATAGTAAAACCAAAAGAGAGGAAGAGAAACAAACTTTCCAATACCCGTCTTCAACAACCACCCAGCAGCACCGATTTTTAATGTGTATTCCTATTACAGACTTCCGAAGCCTCATTACAATCAGAGGAACTTAAACCTGATGTTAATGACAAAAATTGATATTTTGTAACCTAACAAGGTTTATTCGCAGAGCAAATATTGCTGTCAGACGAATACAAACACTTGTTTCCTTTTTCACTTTCTTTTGAGAACATACACAGTAAAATTAATTGCAATTTCAGTGAACTAAAAATACATATGCTCCACTATCATATATGGTCATCTATATACAAAAACATTTTTTTTCGTTCTTTCTTTTTAACTACATACGCCTGCATAATTCTCATTACACTTTTCTAACTACTTTTTGTCTTTTTGCCCTTGCCTGGTAGTGGTCTTTGTGGGGCTTATTTTTGGGTTTGTATTTAGAGGGATGAGGATGGCCCTTGAGAACATTGAAGGGTTTTCAATTTGTAAATTTCTTATTTAGGGGGGAATTTTCATTCCATGTTTCTTTTCTCTTCCAGTGTATGTCTTCCCTCTATATAATCACACCCATAATAGAGTACTAATTCATGGTAAATGCAAATGC
>JAOXJP010023553.1:0-17172 GCA_025762735.1 Platanus orientalis
GTGGAGGTAGTAAAGAGGGACATGGCAGCTTGTAATTTAACAGCAGATAAGGCCCTAAACAGAGTGGAATGGCTGAATAGGATTAGTGTAGCCGACCCCAAATAGTTGGGATAAGGCTGTTTGTTGTTGTTGTTGTATTATAGATTACTTATCATTAATCATGTCTTCACATAACACTTATTAGTTTCCATTATCCTTATCTTAATATTACTTATCACTTTTTATATGTTGTTTAATACCTATCATTGATTTCATAGCATTGACTAGTATCTCAATGAGAGAACCATTATATATTTCTATTTTTCTTACATAGTTTGGGAACTTTTACCCTTTTAAAGATTATGAGCTTCCACTTATTTTTTAACATCTTATTTACTTACTTGTATGAAGGACTTGTATTTTCATTAATAGCTTATGTATTTTCTCTTCCTTTCATTAAAGTTTATTTCTTACATAACTTATGAACTTCTTCTTCTTGTGAAACTTAGACGTTTCAATTTTCTTATCTTGATACTTTTCTCCTTTTACATGACTTATAACTTCACTTTGCTTTTGAAACTTATATGATGTTCTTTTAATCCTTAACATTCTTCCTTTCTTATAAACTTTTATATTCTTATGATGGTTTCACTCATGTTTATGTATCTTATGAACCTTTCTTTTTTTCCTAACATAGTTTCATTCTCAATAGTGAGACTTTTTAAGTCACTTGTACTTACTCATAGTTACTTGGTACCACTTTCTTACGCTTGTTTTTCACTATTTTACATTTTTTACACTTTTCCTTCACTTACTTTACGCTTTACTTTCACTTACTTACATTTGATATATCATATTATCCCTAATCATGAGGAACATCATCATACCATTGCTTATACCCCAATGGTAGGGCCATCATACCATTGCATTCTTCCCCCAATGGAAGGGCCATCATATCATTTTATTATTACCCCAAATGGGAGAGCCATCATACCATTGCATTCTTACCCCAATAAGAGGGTCATCATAATTAAGATACTTGTCTTTACTTTTCTTACTTATCTCATTTTATGTTTTTTAATTCTTTATCCATTTCACTCCTCATTGGTTCATGACCAACTTACTTTAATATCATATAAACATTCTTTGATCATAATAGAAGAACATATACTATTCACATGTTACATTAAATAACTTAGTAATAGAGAAAGAATCTATCACTATAGGCATTTACTAGTATCATAAAAAGGCATCCAAGAAACATGTAAATAGTGAGGGAAGCATTAAGAGACATTTTATCAAACATGTAGAGTGTAAGAATTAATGAATTAGCATGAGAAGTCAATAAGGAATCACAAACTACCATAATTCAACATATATTTGATGGAATTTATCATGAGAGATATTAGGCACATGCAAGGAATTCAAAGACATCCAAGAAACATGAGAGTAATATGAAAAATTTGTAAAAGACATTTTATCAAACATGTAGAGTGCATGAATTAATGAACTGGCATGACAAGTCAAATAAGTGTCACAAATTGTCATAAACAAACATATATTTGAAGGAATTTATCATGAGAGACATTAGGCTCATACAAGAAATCCAAAGACATCCAACATCTCAAGAAAATAAATATACAAACAACGTAAAACCACTTTTTATTACAAATTAGATTGGAGATTTCTAAGATCCTATCATAATATGGCAAGATCTTACCACAATTCACCACAAGAATTAGGGTTCCTATGGTCCTAACAAAGGGATTCATAAACATATGAGAAGAAATCCATAGAATCAAGATTTTACCATTACAAAACTTTTAAAAACTTGAAACAAACAAAAATGGAATAAGTTTTGTATAACTACTTACCCATATGTTTCTATTTCTTTATCCCAAAGAAATCCTCAAGCAAAACCTCTTTTCCTTTGTAGTTTTCTTCTTTCTCTACAACACACAAGGTGTAAACTACTAAATACTATAAAATTTCAAGTAAAACTAAGAGAAAATACCAAAACTCAAGCAAATCTTATATGAAAGGAAGTTTCTCAAGCTTACCTTGTCTAATTTGGAGTTTTTCTCTCACTTCTTCTCAAAGTTCTCTTCTCTTTCTTTTCCTTTCTCCTTTTTGGTGTGAATGAGGCCATTAAGGTTTCTTTATCATATTTATAGGATTTTGGGTCGAGTTGGGGGGTCCCACACTCCCCAAAATGAAGAAAAATTAATTTTATCTTAAAATTGTAATTTGGGTCATTTGGATCGATTCTCGATCGATCTAATACTATTTGAACACTTTTATGAAACTTGAGAAGTCTTGGATCGATCCTGGATTAAACTAGCAAGTTTAGATTAATCCAAATAGGTTTTCTCAACTTTTACCCCTTCACACTAAAATGCTCATAACTTTTTCTAGATAACTCAAAATCGATCTCCATTTATTGGCTTGAAAACTAAGCTTCAAGAGCTTTCTAACAAGGTATAAATCACCTTTTAACAACCTCGGTATTTGTATTAATTGGCTTGGGAAATCACCTTAAATCTATGGGCCTATCAACATAGATACCTTGTGAGTAAATGGACAGAACTTTTTCTAGGAAACTCATAATTATTTACTGTTTATCTTGATGGAAAGTAGAATCTTAGATATTTCTATCAAGGTATGGAATGATGACTAATTCTCTTAGGATTTGTGTCAGTGAGCTCACAAAGGTACCCCAATCGCAAAACTAGGATAACTTTCAAACTAGATAGGTTCGACGCCCAACTTGGGTCTTACACTTCTAACTTAGTCCAATGGGTTCCTAAACCACTTCATAGTATGTATAAACATGTGAAATGATAATTTTACCCTTTAAGTGTAATGTGGGTCGTTACATTATATCTTAGTTGGTGTGTCATAAATTTGTGCCAATTTACAGATCAATACATATGCGTTTAAATTATTCTAAGAGTGTGCAAAACATATATAATGTGTGTATGAGGTTAGTGTGACACATGTACAAAATATGTGTAAATGTGTGCGGATGTGTGCGGGGTGTTACACTCTTCCACCCTTAAAAAAAATTCAGTCCTCTGAATTTGGCATACCTAGAGTGCGAAACAAGTGTGGATACTTTTTCTTCATCTTGACTTCACCTTTCCAAGTTGGTTCTTCTTTTGAATGGTTCATCCATAGTACCTTCACATACAGAATCACTTTCGAACATAGAACTTGTTTCTTCCTGTCTAAAATCTGAACCGGTTGCTCATCATATGATAAGTCCTCCTTGACTTGAAGTGGTTCAAACTTTAGCATATGAGACAGATCACGCATGTACTTCCTCAACATGGCTACGTGAAACACGTAGTGGATATGTGACAAATCTAACGGTAATGATAGCTCATAAGCAACATTAACCATATTTCTTAGAATCTCAAACGGTCCAATGAACCTAGTGTTAACACAAATTTCATGTGTAAATCCGTAACACGAAAGATATGTAACAGATCCAATAAATAAATATTTTGTAATAAATGAAAGAGATATAATCTCTTTAGTTTTACACTCTTATATAAAAGGAGTAAACCTCTGATTCTTGTCAATGGAGATCCTAGGGGCCAATGGTGTGTTTCTTGGATCCAAGTGTTGGTGTGCTTGATTGTGGGAAAATCTTCTTCTCGGGGCTGCACGCTTGATCCGAAAAGGAAAGAACCACCACAAATCTGTCTCTTGAAGCCAGATTTATGGCGTCTTTCTAAGATGCAAGAAATCTTCTTCTCACTGACCGCAAACTATGGCTGGTGGAGAAGATTGGAAAGTATGCCGAAGATCTTCAAGTATATAGAGAGCAATGGAGAGGCTTTTGAGCTTTCTTATCTCTATAGCACTCTTGGTTGAAGTCTTCTGCTAAAGGTCCTCCTCTTTATGTAAAAATGGTGTATTTATAAACTTGAGTTTAAAATCTTGTTAAACCCTTGATTGGGTGTTGATTGGATCTTCTTACCCCTTTTAGTCTAAAAGAGTGGTTGCACCTAGGGTTGCAAATGGATCTGATTCGGAATGGATATGAGCATATCCTCTTCTGTATCCTATTCTAACAGATATTATAAAACTATACCGTATCCTAACCACTTAAAAAATTTGGATTTCGGATATCCAAAAAAAAGGCAATTCCATATATGTTGTCATAGTCACCAGTGCATTCTTCCCTAACCCATGTTTATCCTCTCCAAAATCTCCGATGTCGTATGGCCTAACAACAATGTCAAATGGAGCAAAACACCATCTCCTCTCCTATGTGGTGGGTGTAAACTTCCATTGCAGTGACATAGATGTGGTAGTACCTATGGGTGCCGCCATGGACCAAGATAAAACAAATATGAAGTAAATAGTTTATATATTTTTAAGGGTTCTAGTTATTAGGCTATTTGTGATTGTTGGATTACTTTTAAATTCAACAATCTATTCTCTATATTTTATATATTGTTATATTTTAACGAAATAGATATTTAACGGAATGAAACAATAAATATCTGTATCCTATCCATTTATAATGGATATTTTTATAAAGGACCGGATAAGCTTATTTTGGATCGGACGTGGACCGGAGCACAATCATTTTTCAGATAACTTGCAGCCCTAGTTTCTCATGTGGGTCCCATGCAAGCTGTTTAGGCTTGCTAATGGGCTAAGACAAGTGGACTTGGTGGTCTTATGGGTTATTGTTTAAAAACCCAAACCTAGGCCCATTGGACTTGTCTCTTTAATTGGGTCTGGTTTATTGATGTAGGGCTCATGTATGGCCTTAAGGACCTTTGTGTAGATTTGTAAAGATGTAAGCCTTTATTTGTCATATGTGCAATTTTAAGTGTCTACACTGGAGACTTAGTTTTCCGTTCTTTTCAAACCTCATAATAAATACCCTTTAACGGTGATACCTTCAGAAATACATGCTCTCCAATATGAAATTCTAGTTATCACCTTCTTTGAACTACATAACTCTTCTGCCTACTTTGTGCCACAAGAAATCTTTCATGGATAATCCTAATTTTCTCGATTGTCACTTGAACTAATTTTGGTCCAAGTAATCTTCTTTCACAGCCTCTTCCCAACATATAGGTGTTCTGCACTTTCTTCCATACAAAGCTTCAAAATGTGTCATCTGTATACTAACTTGGTAATTGTTATTTTAAAAAAATTTGATCAATGGTAGATGATCATCACAAATTGATTCTAAATCAATCACACAAGCTCTCAACATGTCTTCTAAAATTTGTATGGTCCTTTTCGACTATCTATTTGACTACAGATGAAAAGCTATACTAAAATTCAGCTTTGTTCCCAAAGCTTGCTGCAAGCTACTCTAGAATCTCGAAGTAAATCGCGGATCTTTGTCTAAAACCATTCAAATTAGAATACCATGAAGTTTCATAATCTCATCAATATATAACTTTGCTAGCTTATTAAGTGAGTAATTTACTTGAATAGGTAAGAAATGAACGGATTTGGTTAGTTGGTCCACAATAACTTAGATAGAATCCAATCCCTTCCCAGTCTTAGACAGTCCATTAACAAAGTCCATAGATATATGTTCCCACTTCTATTCAAGAATTTCCAATGGTTGCAATATCCTATTGGCTTTTGATGTTTTGCTTTCACTAGCTGACAAGTCAAACACTTGGATACAAAATTCATAATTTCCTTCTTCATGTTGATTCACTAGTAATACTCTTTTAAATCCTTGTACATCTTTGTACTCCTTGGATGAACTGAGTATGTTGTTCCATGTGCTTCTTCCATAATCTTTCTTTTCAATTCAGAATCATTAGACACCCACAACCTCTTGCCATACCACAAGTAATCATCTTAATGAATCACAAAATTTGTCCTTTGTCCCTTCTTCACATCGTTTATGATTTTTTGAATTTGTGGATCTGAACTCTGAGCTATCTTGATTTTATCATTCAAAACCAATTGTACTCTCAAATGTGCTACCATACATTCCAAATTTCCAAAAGACTTCCAACTCAATGCATCAACAACCACATTGGCTTTTCTAGGATGATAAAGGATAGTACAATCATAATCCTTAATCAACTTAAGCCATCTTCTTTGCCTCAAATTTAGATCCTTTTATGAAAAAAATTACTTCAAACTATTGTGATCTATATAAATCTCATAAGGTTCTCCATACAAGTAATGCCTCCATATCTTCAATGTAGAAATAACCACAATTAATTCCAAATCATGTGTTGGATAATTTTGCTAATAAGGGTTAAGCTGTCTAGATGCATAGGCATTACCTTTTCATCTCGCATCAATATACAACTTAAACCCTTTCTAGATGCATCACTGTAGATCACATATTTTTTTTTCTGTGCTAAATGGTAATACAAGGACCGGTGTAGAAACCAAATGATCATTCAATTCTTAAAAACTATACTTACATGTCTCATTCTAATCAAACTTGGTAGTCTTCTACATCAGTTTAGTCAATGGTCTAGTTATGTTAGAAAATACTTCTACAAATCTCTTGTAATAACCAGCCAATCCCAAAAAGCTAAGAACCTCATACACATTCGTAGGTCTAGGCCAATAAGCCATAGCCTCTATCTTTTTAGGATCTACATAAATTCCATCTTTTGAGAGCACGTGGCCGAAGAAACCCACTTTATCTAACCAAAATTCACACTTATTGAATTTAACATATAACTTGTGGTGTCTTCATGTTTGTAATGCAATCCTTAGATATTCTACATGTTTCTCTGAACTCTTTAAATAAACCAGAATATCATCAATGAACACAATAATAAATTGGTTTAGATACAGTCTAAATACCTTGTTCATTAAGTTCATAAATGTTGCAGGTGCATTCGTCAGTCCAAAAGACATGACTAAGAACTCATAATGTCCATACCTAGAATGGAACGCAGTCTTGGGTATATCATCATTCTTAATCCGAAGTTGATGGTATCTAGATCTAAGATCAATCTTGAAAAAGATTTTAACAACTTGTAATTGATAAAAAAAAGATCATCAATCCTAGGAAATGGATACTTGTTCTTCACTGTCACCTTGTTCAACTATCTATAGTCAATGCAAAGCCTCATGGTTCCATCATTCATCACAAATAAGAGGAGTGCACCCCATGGAGAAACATTAGGGCAGACAAAAACCTTGGTCTATTAAATCCTGCAACTGCACTTTAAGCTCTTTCAATTTAACTGGTGTAATATGGTATGGTACCATAGAGATAGGATCAGTGGCTTCCACTAACTCAATGGAGAATTCAATCTCCTTGTTTGGAGGTAGACCTGGAAGATTCTCAAGAAACACATTGTTGAAATCTCTAACAATATATATGTCTTCAATCTTCACTCCATCCTTATGATCATCTATAATGTAAGCTAGGTACCCTAGCCTACCTTTCTGTAATAACCTTTTTGCTCGAAGGGCATAAATCATCTTAGAAAAACTCTGAATTCCCTTAAAAACAATCTCAGATTAGTTGGGAATACTAATGGTCACTTCCTTGCTATAATAGTGCACTTTAGCATGATGAATGACTAACCAGTACATGCCAAGAATCACGTCAAAGTCCTATAGGTCTAGTAACACTAGATTTGCTAAAATCTCTTGTTCCTCAATCACAACTACACATGACTTGTATACTAGTTCTATAATCATAGTCTTGCTAAGTGGGGTGGATGTCACTAGTTCATACTCTAATGGTTCTGGTGTTGCATCCATCAATCAGATCAATCATAACCTTTTCTCTGTCTTAGTTTTCTAGGTTCCTAATTCTCTACATTTTTTTGAACTCAAAACCTATAACTCAAACTTAAATCATAGGTTATAGTTTTCTACTAAATCTCTAAACCAATGTAACTTCTTTTCTTACAAATAACCAAATAAACTCAATGTCAGACTTCTTGATATAATCAAATCATCCTCAAATATGTCAGACTTATCAAGATTAAATAATTAATCCTAAGCTTTCATATCTTTAAACCACATTATAATGTTTTTTCTATGTGTGTTGTTCTAACTGTTTCTAAACTTCTTTCTAATATTCAGCCTATAATTTTCTAGTTTTCTTCTAAAACCTAGAGCTCATTCAAAGATGTCTATAGAACCTCAAACCTTAAGCTTTGGTACCAACTCTGTCGGGCTCTAAAACCCATACCTGTAAGGCTATGAATTTTGACACGTGACATTAATTCATTCATATCAATGTCCATTAAATTGCTTATAAATTTTTTTGCATCTTTCTTTTTATACATACGCAACGGAATTGCATTAACAAAACCATGACCAATCCATTAAATTTAAAATCCATTAACCATAATCTATAAATAAAATCCATAGTCTAACAAAATCCCAAATAATAACAAACCATCTTCATAAAATTGAAAATCAAACTAATCTATAACATTTTCTCAAATACAACTGAAATAACTAAACTAAATTGAATCAAACATGTTTCTAAACAAATATTGAAATAACATAATTTCTGAAAAATAAACTAATATCAAAACTCCATTATCACTCCCTCTTTCCAGAATGCAGGCTACTTATCTACCTTATCATCTGAAAACAGTGGTGTTAACTCTGTAAGCGTGACTGACTTTGCAAATAAACATGAACACTACTTGAAATGTTGAGTGAGCATGAATATTTTATAATCAAAATAGAACTGAATATGTTTTCAAAACACTTACTTTACATATGAAAATAATGCTCTTAATTTAAGACAGAACAAATAGCTTAATAAAATGGAAATCAATATGCAGATTTGAACAAAAATATAATCAGAATTGAAATACTGAACTGAACTAAACAAATCTTAAACAAACATACATATGAGACCTATTGAAATAAATACTTGAATCCTCCCACAAGTAATGCAAGATAGACAAACTGAATCATATACTGAAAATTTAACACAAATTAGTATTGCTAGATAATAGGTAAGATAACAGAACAAAACGAACCCATCTACAATCCAATGGTTAGATATCACTATCTCATGCCTAGTGGTGAGCATCGCAAATATCATTAATTAATGTGACCCTACAAAGAGAGTACCTAATCACATCTATTTAAACCCGACGAAGGGCTCCATTAAATATGTCTCTTTGATTGGAAAGGGGTCTCATGTCATAGCTAAACATATATTTTCATTAAAACAGATACAAATACTAGCAAATATCAAAATAAAACAAAACTAACAATCACTAATTATTTTTAAACAATGCACATCTTTGAAACAAAATAGAAAACAAAGAATCTGACCCACCTAAGCACATGACTCTATGAATTGGCATAACAAATAACCTTAGAATAAGCTTTAAAAATCAAGTTCACTAAAATCATTTGAAAAATTCTTTTCAAAACATGGGATCCCTTAAAAACAATTTGAAAACTGATTAGAACAACCTTCTTCTCTTGCAAAACAAAGAATAAAATCATCTCAGAACCTATGTGGATCAAAAGCCATAGATAAAATATGAACTTGCTAAAAATTGATTTTTCCTATTTCAAAGACATATAAAAGAACCTAAATAAATCAAAACATCAAGTTTCTTTGTAAAACCAATGGTTAAAATGGATCTAAGAACCTAATATCATAATAAAATGAAGCCAAACGTTCAACTGGTTTCAAAATAGATTTTCTTTTATAAAAGCCCTTTTCGAAAAACCTAAACAAAGCAAATAAACCTTCATGGACCTTGGCAAAACCAAAAAAGAACTATTATAAGAACTTAAGAACAATCAAAATAATGTAAAAGTGTTCAATTTTATTTACCTTTTGATCTAAAATTGAAATCCTAACAAAGTTTTACGTTATTCTTTAAAAAGTCCCCAAAATTTACTTGAAACCCTAGCTTTCTCTTTGATTCTCTTTTTTTCCCTTGTCTCTTATGTTTTTGTGTCAAATTAGGTTGAAAGACCACTCTTATATAGACCTTAAAGGTCTTTGGGTCCAAATAGGAAACCCCTAAGGTAAAAAAAAAAACTCAAAAAACTGAGTTTCCAAAAATCGCATTGCATGTTTTGATTGATCGGGGGGGTTCTCAATAGATTGAGATACTTGGCCGATCGATCTAGCCTTCCTAGCTCGATCGATCGGGGGTCCTCCTGATTGATTGGGTAAGAGCCATTTCCGATTTCTTTTTTCTCTTCTTGATCCTCACTCACTCAAACTCTTGTAACTTTTTCTTTTGGGGTTTGTTTCACTCACTGTTTATTTTGTTGGACTCTAGAATTCCGTGTCTTTTCAATGAAATAAAGTTTTATAACAAATTCTCTCTTTATATTCGCTAGTGTGTCTCTAAAGTGTCAATTTATAGTTCAGTACATATGCATTTAAATTGTTCTAAGTGTGTGCAAAACATATATAATGTGTGTATACAAAGTTGGTGTGGTATGTATACAAAATATGTATGAATGTGTGTGGATATGTGAGGGGTTTTACAGAACTCATAGAGGGTCTTTGTACCGGTGAAGGGTCAATCACAAAGGGATTTTTAAGCCACAAGGACCAACCCACAAAGGGGTCTCTAAGTATCATAAAGGCCAACCCCATAAGGTTCTTTGAATGCCATAAAAGCCAATAATAACCCATAAAAATCTCCTAGGGCGTCAAGGGTTTGTTTGCTAAAATTCTTCTAGGACCAAGGTAGTCCTTTAAAATTCTTTAGGATAAGGGTTCCAAAATAACTCTACATGTTCAAAACAATATTTCAAATCCATGCTTATATAAAATAATGTAATTACTATATAAGTATGATATACAAAGATAACCGTATGTTCAATCTCATAAGGAGTTCAAAACCAAAGATACCAATCTCATGTACAAAGCTAAAACTAAGATGCAAATGGGGATGTTTGGTTCATATATATTAACATATATAAATTTGTGGGATTTAAAACATTTCTATGCCAAATATGACCAAAGATAACACAAGGTAGCTCAAATACTTCAAAACTCATGTAGAAATCCAATGAAGATACTTTTCTAAATGTTGAATGTAAACATAGATGGAATCAATGTGCTCAAGGTATCAAAATTATCAATGGACACAAATCCCAAATGTAAACACTTAAATTCTATAATTCTAGCATGAGAATCAATAGAATTAATATAAAATGATATGGATTAACAAGGAGCAAAAAGAATCCATAGGCATGCTATAAGACTTGTAAATCATAGAGAAACAATCATGAGACCATAAATCAAATAAGTGGAGGTCATAATTGTAAGGAATCAAAGAGAAATCTTCGGTACATCACATGAAATCTTCATTTCTATCTAATGTTATGGGAATCCAACTACATTACTCCCCATCTTAGAATAGAGATCACCAAACTTACCCAACAAGGAATTAACCTCAAGGAACTAGAATCATTTTTTTAAGAATTCATAGAAGTGGAGAAATAGAATATTCCAATCAAGTTTAAGTCAATGGAACTATAATCCAAACATCAATTCCATGGAGAACACACCACAAATATTCACAGCATAGGATGTAAATCACATTTATATAAACTTAAGAGTATAAGAGAGTGGATTTCATGTATATGCACTTATAAATCAATAAATCATAGATGGAATCATCAAAGTTCTACTCAAATCTTAGATAGAATCATCAAAGTTCTATTGACCTAAGGAGGAAGAGTACATGGATTGCATGTATACTTACTATTTCAAAGATTCATAGAGAATAGGTTATGAATCTTTCCAATCAAAGGAAATAAGGGTCTAAGAAAAAAGATGTGCACATTAAGTATATCAACTTACAATGACTTCTAATCAGTAGATCCAAGGTGATCTTTTTCCAAAACTTGCTTCCTTTAAAAACTCTCTCTCTTCTTTGAGATTAACCAATAATCCATGAATTTACAAAGCTTTTTAATGAAAAATTGGAGCTAAGCCAATATCAAGCTAAAACTAAAGTTCTTAAGCTTACCTTGTTCTTTGGAGAAACAATTCCTCTTCTCTTTTCCCAATTTCTCTTCTTCTTTCTCTCTAAGCTATTCTTTAATGGTTTTAGATCTAAATGAGGAAAAAATGAGCTGAAGTTTCATTTTACAAAAATCTCAATGCTAGGAGTGGCATTATTGTAAATTTTCTCAAATTTATAATTGATTCAAGCTCTCCAAAGTCCTTATTTGAGCGCTCAAATACCCCTTTTCGAGCGCTCAAATAATTGGAGTTTTGGTGTTTTCTAGTATGAGCAAGTTCAAGCACTCCAACATGGCATTCAAGCACTTGAATAGGGTTTGAGTGCTCCAAAACCCTTTTTTAAGCGATCTAACCTTTCAATACAGACACCTTACACAAAATCTATTATAACTTTCTTTAGGAAACTCCGATTTGCACACTATTTGTTGTGTTGGAAAGTACACTCATAGAGATTTCCATTGATGTATGGTTTGTAAGCTTAATTATACAATTAATACATGGAGTTACCACAAATTTGTTGTTAGGATAACATTAGAATTTGTCAAGTTTATGACTTATTTTTGCCTTCTTTTCTTTTATATACTTAATCTAACTTTCTCTCTTGCTTATGCATGTCAACATTTCACTTATAAATTTAAAATATTAATATTAACAATATCAAAATGATCAGTTATCAATTATGCATATATGATTTTACTAAGTGTATGCAAACATATGTGGGGGGTGTTATACGTACCATTCCATAACATTTTTTAGATGTAGAGTGAGAACCAACATTAAGGAAGATACACGTGGTGTGACACAGTGTTATGTGAGATTTAGTTCATAGTTTATGATTTGAACATACAGGTATAGAGATTTACTTTGGATGGATTGGACCATCTTATTATTTTGGATTTCCATTGATCTAATATGGGTGAATGACACCCAACATGTGACTCCAAATGTGGATATATTGTGGTTTAGTGTTCGTGCCTTATGTTAGAATGTAATGCATTATTAGAATGATTTCATTTTTGTTGCATTAGTATGAAGAATATGTGAATGATCGTTTAGTAATTCCACTACGTAGTGTTTTAGACATGTGAGTGAATGCCAAATAATTTTGCTACACTAGTGATACATATGTGAATGAATATATAGTATTCCATTGCAATGAACGTGTTCAGAATATGAAAAAAAGAAAAAAAGGATAGTGTGATATTAAAATATAAAGAAAGAAGAAAAAAAAAGACCGAAGTGTATACGTAAAAATAAGAATGACATGAAGTGAAGTGGACACTTATATGTACGTAAAAATGTATGAATATATGAATGAATATATGTGCCACATTCTAAATTCGGTTCAAGATCGGAAAACTCAATATGACTTGGACTAGATTTGAGGCATGACAAGTTCTCTTTCTCAGGATATGCCCCATTAATTTTCCCTCAATTTTTTTTTATCAAAATGACTGAAAAAAACGAATATAAAAAAAAAAGGAGAGAGAAGAGTGTATAATTTTCTAGAAGGCCTCACACTCATGAGCTAAATAAAGGTAATTCATAACCCTGTTTTACTAATTTTACTACTATTTTATGTGTGACCATGGTGTTTTCAACAATTTTTTAATTGATAAATTTATGCATTGTTATCATACAAAAAACTCATCCAATACATGATGATTTTTTATGGAATATTTGGGTACCTATTTTCTTTTTTTGGTTCAAAACTGTTTTTAAAGTTTTAACCCTATACACCTAGCCTTTGTGTGTAGGACATGGTAGGACATACAAAATCCTGGACAGACCATTTGTTTCCCCAGCACATTTATCAAAATACCCTAAATTCCACAATCCACATTAGTCACAAAGACATCCATAAGAAGTTTGCAGAGTAGATCAGCGCTTCTATATACCAGCTTTTCTCCATAGCTTGCAGTTATTAAATATGCAATTTATATAGAAATTATGAATCACTTAAGCAGGCTAATATCTTTGGGTCCAGGAGATATCGACAGTGGGACAAAGCCCCGCCAGGCCCATGAGGTTACCAAAAAAGGATATCCACACTGGAAACACATTTTGAAATGTAGCAGTAATATTTTTTTTAGATAAGTAAATGTAGCATTAAAAGGTTAACTCTACTAAGTAAATACCAGAATGGGTTACCACCTACCTACATCTATTAATGATAACAAACTAAGTACATTTATTAGCAACAGCCAAAGATCTTGATGAGGTACTTGGTTAAGATTGTGCCTTCAGATTGACACAGTGGGGTAGAGAGAGAGAGAGAGAGAGAAAAAGTATGAATCCAGTCAAAGTCAAGTGAGAGACAAGATAAATAAGAGAAGATCTAGGACTCCAAGCAAAGAAACATTCCTTCAACCCTACCAAAAAGGTTAAAGCAAAGATAAAAAAGCAACCCACCACCACCTCAGCTGTAATGATGGCAGTGTGGGTGGAAGTGGATTTCAAAGTTTGAAAAAACTGACGGACTTGTTAACTTGTCTTGTTTAACTCCCATGCAGACAAGAAGAAAAGTAGAAAATAAAATAAAAAGCCCACATTCTCTTGGTCTTGCACCTAAAGTTAATTAAAGGAGAAAAGTAAGAAAGTAGGAAAAAGTACTGTCTCTTGAATAGGTGATGGGTTTTGTACTAAGAGAGAATCCATGTTGGCTCCTTGAAAAGGTGAGCCCAAGAGAGAGAAAGGGACAGTTAGTGAGAGAGATTGTGTTTGTCAGCATGATGGGCATGCGTTCTTTAAAAGCTCAGAGGCTGCCCTTCAATATTTGGGTTCTTTCCGTTTGGAATTTTCCCACATTCCTTTCAACGTTTTCCCACACTCCCTTGTATTATTAGGGTGCGTTAATTCATCTTATCCTTCATCAATAAATTATTTGTACGTGTGCACTTGCTTACCCACTTTTTTTCTTTGTCTTATTGTGGTGTGAATTCTTGTGTTTTTCAATAGAGAGAGAGAAAGAACATCCCATCATTTGGTCTTCTTGGGCTTTCACATTTCAGAGAGCCCTATACACTCTCAGAGACATATATGAGATACGAACTTACCTTTTCTTGATCTGGTCCTCCACCCGATGAATAAAGAAATTACTATTTGGTTGGATAAAGATTCATAAAAGAATGTAAAAGATTTTTTTTTTTTTTTTTTGGCATTAACTAAGTTTGGAATCCATTAATCAATGATATGTATTATGCAGTCACCTTTTTATACTTCATTGCCTAAAAGATTGCTGAGCCAAAAGCTTCTGGCTGCTTGGCTATCTTCACATGCATTTAACATCCTTGACCAGACAATCCTAAACACCTATTAACTGAATTTTTCTCTTGATCAATGTTTGTTGACCAATATAATTAAGAATGCAATGGATTTTATAGTACTTTCAAACACTCAAAAAACCAGCTGGTTTTACAGAGATGACTTTCCCATTTGAGTCCTCTAGAGGTTCCCCTAAGCTTGGATTGAGTCACTAAGTCTTAAATATTGCAGACCTAAGAGATGCCTCTCTTGTCATCCTCCCTCCTTTGGCCAAACATGGCTGGCCATCAATTGGATGACAGAGTACGGCTCTTCAACAGCCATGTAGAATACATTATTCACGTTCTTGATTATTTAGAGACATGTCAGATGAGTAACACAGATTCTTTTTACAATAGTTTCTTTACTAATGTATTTCTTCTGTTCATTTTATCAGTCTTGCATGAGAGCAACAGTGATTGGACCACGGCCTAGGTCTGGATATTGTTTTGTGTTTAGCAAACAATGCAGATGAGGAGTCTATTCCAAACCCAACCATCAGCAAGAGAGAGAGAGGCTTTTCTAACTTGGATGGCAACCCTAGAAAGGTAGCTACTATTTCCCTGCTATTTTTAAGGCCTTTGAGGTGGTACCCTTGTCTATCAATTATCAACAAACTTCAGTTATACACAAATGATCGAGAATCTTTGAGGTAGGGTTTTCTTTTAAATGGCATAAGAAACGAATTGTGGAATGGAGAGTAAATTACTTCCCAGTCAAACAGGAACTTGTTACAAGACCCTCCAACTGATAATATGTATAATGGTGCGTTTGGATTATGCATATATAAGTAAAAACAACACATGCATCAAGCCTAGAGCCATTATCCACCACAGAGGAATTAATCCAAACATATGATGCTACCATTGATCTATCATCCTTCAAAATGGGTAATTGATATATAAAATTAATTAAAAATTATTTGAAGAAAAAAAAATGCATATGAAAGGCCTAATTCCCTCTTTTATAGACTATGGTGGAAAATGCTTAATACAGTTAAGATGCTAAAGTAGAATAATCCCATGTGGGTCAGATCACATCTATTAATGCTCTATCAAAAAACAGAAAGATCACATCTACTAATAGTAGCATAATATATAAACATGTAATTTATTAAGATGAAAATTTCCATTACATCTAAGTGTTGTGGTGTACTTGGACGTGAACGGGTGGATGTAGTGAATGTCAGGAGAGAAAGAGAGGAAGAGAGAGAGTGCTTTTCATTGGGATCAGAGTTAGAACAAGTGGCAGCAATCATGACTTGTTATGTCATCGTTTTGCATGAGAAAGAAAGGTAAGAAAGAAGAAACTCTTAAACCTTTCCCTTTTCTTTATTTTCTTTATCTTTTTCTTTCTTGCTTTTAGGGGCTTACTTTAGTCTGCTTCTTTGATTTCAGCAAGAAAAGAGCTCTCTCTCTCTCTCTCTCTTTACATCTTCCTAATCTATCAATGTGGGTAAAAAATCACGGAAACTCATAACAAAAGCTAAGAGAATTTTGAAGAATTTATGGTAATTAAGGAGAAATAATACTAAAAACTAATCCAGATGTCATCAACTGGGTGGTGAACATATGATATTTTCATAGAAAATACTAAAATTTCAGAAAATAATAATCGTGATATAAAAACAATGTCAATGGCAGAGAATTGTTTCCATCGAATGTTGGAAATTAATGATCTAATTTTTGGTTGAGTTATTATCCTCTCCATATTGTTAAAGTTGAGCTAATGTTTAGTAAATTTCGGTGGCCGACATGTGATGAAAAAATCAACAAACTTAACTTCACCTTTTTTTGACTTTGCTGAATTATTTCGATTTAATGATGTTATAACTAGTCAATGGAACAGGTGTCAATATATCAAAGGTGTTAGAGTGAATCGATCAGATTCCATGTTCCTATTTATAACTCTTTCTTTTCCTCCTATGTCATCCAGACAAC
>JAOXJP010023563.1:0-17172 GCA_025762735.1 Platanus orientalis
TGTGGACCCCATTGATATGTCTAGTATGAACAGTTTCGATGGTACTATATATCAGTGGGGGAAACATTGAACTTTTTCTTTAGACCCATGCTGAAACTTATTCCTTAGAAACAGGGTAGTGGGCTTAAACTTGTCACATGAGGTAACTTAATTTGGCCAAAACTGACGAAGAATCTGAAGGAAGCAGCCCATGGCCTCCCTTTGAAGGCAAAGGAAACATTAGATTTGAAATCTAGTGGAGGGTTTCATGTTTTTAGAGACTATTATGGAAATAAGTAGGGGTGGGCATGGGCTGGGCTCAGGCTGGGCCATGGTAGGCCCGGCCTCAGCCCACTATATTTTATGACCGGCTTGGGCTTGGGCTGGGCCCAAATTTTCTTAAATATTTAGGCCCAAGCCTAGCCCATGTTAATTTGTTGGGCCTCGAGCTGGGCTTGGGCCAGCCCATTTACTTTCTTCAATAATCAGTCTTCACTAAGCCCCTGATAAATAATGGTATACCAAATGATCCTATTTACTCAAAAACTAAAATGCACAACATATAGAAGGAAGCTACATTATTGAAGTTGTTATTACAATCAAAAGTTGGATTTTTGTCAATATACATATAACTCTACAAACAATGCAAGTGCCTCCACACAATCTACAACAACTCTCTCAACACGATATACAAAGAAAAAAAAAACCTTTTGATTAATAAAAGAGGTAAAAAAAAAAAAAAAAGGAAAACTGGTTTATTTTGGCTTTTACACCAACTTAGCTTCATCAAATGGAGCCACACATTCATAAGTTGATTCCCTGTGGTTCCACAGATGTAGAGAACTTGCGATTGGAAGGCAACTTTCCCAATAAATAGCTATTGCAAGAGTTTAAAAGATTGGATTGCATTGCATAAATCCTTGCAAAGGTAGTCTTCTCTCTGGGTTCGAGTGCAAACCATGAGTCGAACCAACCAGCAAATGAGGTAACTACATGCCAAACATTCATGAGTCAGTAACCCCCGAAATGTTTCATTGGCACTAAACATCACAGTGGCAAAATCTTGGGTTGGGTTAAAACACCCATAGAATGGTCTAGGGAACCATTTTTGGAATGTGTCATGTACAGAGGATTGCAACCAACCACAGGATGGGCCCCACTAAGAGATTATTTATGTCAAAAAATAGTCAGACTCCACAATCGCAACTGCATATTTTAACTGTATTTATTGAATAATGAGGTTAAATAACTAATAAAGCTCCAAAACTAAACTACAGATCAAATGGTAAAAATAATTTGACCATGCTGATTTTGGCCTAGTTGAGACAGGACCTGATTGGTTGTGACCCCTGATCTATGAAATGAGACACATGGTTGGTTTCAATCCTCTGTACCAACATAAATGAAGTGACCATAAAACTTTTATCACCAATATGCAAGATATTTAGTGAAAGGAGTGAATAGAAGCTGCAATTTAAAGGTGGAGATTTCTGAACTTACTTGCAAGTGCTTGACGGTATGCTTGAACCAGAGCCCTTGCCAGTATCCCAGAGCCCATTACGATCAAATTGGCGAGAATTTTCGCAGCATGCACCAAAAAGTATGTGAATAAGGAGAGACAACTATATACTATCCAGAGGATGTGAGGAAGGAAGTGGTAAAGAACTTGCAAGAGAATGAAATACTAGTACAAAGGCAATATCAAAACGAGTAACAAACTCTTCAACAGATTAGTAACTGAGCACTAGTATTGCACAAAAGCAAGGGCTGAGAATGGAATCAAATGGATCCCAATAGTTACTACCAGTCTCCTCCAATACCAATTGTAATTCATATAAAAGGAGGCAAAGAAGATATGACACCAAAGGCATTAATAAGTCAAAAAATCACCTTTACTTGCAAAGGTGAACACTGCAATTAATAACAGATGCATTAAAAGGGGTTACATGATTTGTTCATCAGAAAATGTGAATACGAGGGACCCTTATCTAGTCCGATCCTGTATGTTTGAATGTTCCAACAAGGCCATATTCTTCTTTCTTTTTATTTTTTAATGTAAATTTATTATGCCAAAGAAGTGCCTAAGAACCTTAACTTTTATAAAAGAACCATAAGACTAGCAATACTCATTGCGCAGAATGTTAGGCAATAACAACCTGTCCAGAGAATGTGCATAGGACCCATTTGGTTAATCTTATTAAGTGATTACATCCACTTTTTTCTTAAATAAAGTACTTAATAAAAGCACATCATCTCAGCATCATTTAATCAACAACCTCTTTGAAAGAAAAAAGAAAAGTAGAACATCTATTTATAAGAATAAGAGGCAGGCCTGCCAGTTTTCTGACTTTTACTTTTGCGCATTTCAGAATGCAATTATTTTCTGTGATGCTAACACAACACAGTACAACAACAGACACAACTTCTTGTTAAAGGACAAAAGCTTTTAATAAGCACTTAAATAAGTAACATAAGTGTTATCTAAACAGGGCCCTGCCCAAGATGAGGATGTTGAGATGGATGAGTGGCAAGACTAGGAAGAATAAAATCAGAAATAGATGCACTAAAGGAAACTCAAGGGTAGGCCTAGTAGGTGAAAAGATAAAGGAATGTTCATGTACAACGACTAATGATGGCACCAGTAAAGAGTGTTGTGTTGAAGTTAAAGGCTCTATAGGTAGGTCAGAAAGACATGGAGGCAGTGAGGAAAAACTCAAATGTGGTCCTAGATGGAGTGGAATGGTGGAACAGGATTCATGGAGTCAAAACCAAATAATTGGGGGATAAAGGCTTACTTATCAAAAACAAGCAGCTAAATAATTGGGGTAAGGCCTGATAATGATAATAATGATGATGAGAAAACCTTTCAATTTTTCAATGAGTGTGAATTATGGTGAAAACACAAACATAAAAAAGATATATAACTTATATTACTAGTTATATATATTTTCTATTAGGATTTATAATGAGAAGAGCTTAGTAAGTCTAAGGAATTTTATTGTTTTTGGGATAAATAACGACTTTATTAAGAAAAAGAGAAGGAAATAAAATACAACAACGAAGGGCCTAAGGGCATTAATCCAGGATATCTGGCATTACATTAAAGATACAAATGACTTCCAAACCCACCCCCCATTTAGCCACTTTATCGACCAAAGAATTTTGGGAACTCGGCACATGTTGAAGGGATATATTCAAAGAGGCAACAGCTTCCCTACTCTCATGGATAAAATATCTGAATTTCCAATATCCATTGCTTGGTCCCACTCACCACCTTTGAATCACCCACCACACAACTGTGAGAAACTCCCATCTTTCTTAATTCCCATAGCCCCATAAGCAACCCCATCACCTCCGCTCCACTAGAGTCACCGTGGCCTAGCAGACCGACAATTACACAAATAATGAGCCCATGACAGTCCCAAAGCATGCAGCCAAATCCACTCGGTCCCGGATTTCCCCTAATGGACCCACCAAAATTGAGCTTTAGAGACCCGAGGAGAGGGGGGCTGCCAATCCAGAAGAGAAACACCAATCACTGGGGCATTGAAAGAAATGGAGGTCACCCAATCTTTTACAAACCTAGGCAAAGAAAGCCCCTCAAACTCCTTCGTGACAAAAAGCCAACTTCCAACTTCTCGAATGATGGAATCAATAACCTCATTACAACTTTTAAGCCTCCCCTCAAAGATCCTCTTTCTCTGTAAATGTCCACACGACGGCATGAATTAGGAAGCTCAAAAAGGTCTGCCCCAACCACCCACCCCAAGCATTCCATTGAGCAAAAAACTCCCTCGTCTAATGCAGCATCACCCAAGAATACTTGAGATTAGAGAGGAAGTAATCCCAAATAACTCTTGCGAAAGAACAATGAAAAAACAAATGATTTTTAGACTCACCATCTTTTTTACAAAGCATACACCAATTTGGAGAGATATGCATAAATGGCCTTCTCCTTCACAACAAATATATTGTATTAATGCGATTTAGGGCCACAGTCCATGCAAAGGAGTTAACCCAAAGAGGAACAAAAGGTTTCCAAATCTTTTTGGAAGGAAAGAATATCGAATTATGGTTGGTATTAGTTAAGGACAAAAATAATGATTTAGAGGAGAATTTGCCGGAAGACTCCAAAATCTACACTCTCTGATCAGGAAAAGAATTAGAAAGGTAGACTTCATTAAAAATAGACATTAGGTTACCTAACAAATTCACCTCCCAATCATAAAGATCCCGAGAAAACTTTATAAGCCAAGAATTGCCATGAGGAGAATTAGAAAGAACATCTGAAACCTTCACGTCTTTGTTGATGGAAAGACGAAAAAATCTCGGAAAAGAGGATGAGAGGCATTGATCTCCCATCACAGATCTTTCTAAAATCTAATAGAATTACCCCTACCCACCAAGAATCGAACATTATTAGAAAATAACGGGAAGAAAAAGAAAATGTTTTCTAAGTCAAGGACATAGAAGAAGAGATTGGGGGGGGGGGGTGGGGGGTTTAACATCCCATCTGTTTGAATGTTTGTCATACTTGCTGAAGATAGTCGAATTCCATAAACTACGAAGTTCAAGGATAAATTTCCAAAGCCACTTAGTCAAAAGCGCCATATTTTTTTCCTTTAAACACCCAAAACCCAACACCCCTGCACACTATGGGCTACAAACCTCGTCTCATTTAACCCAATGATCCTTCATCTAAATACCTCTTTCACACAGAAAATCCCACCGACTTTTTTCTAAAATATGAACCACCTTCATTGGCATCTTGAACAAAGACATGTAGCGAACTGGAATGTTCAACATCGCAGCTTTAATTAATGTTAATCTGCCTCCTAACGAAATAGAGGACTTCTTCCAGTAAGATAGTTTCGTTACCACCTTTTTCACCACAGGGTCCCAAAAAGAGGGCGATTTGGAATTACCTCCTAACAGGAGGCCAAGGTGCTTTAGAGGCCAATGAACCACTTTGCATCCCAATATACCGGTAAAATTTGAAAGGTCCCCCCTCCTCCACTCCAGTTCCCGCCATACTAGACTTGAAATAATTCACTTTTAGACCTGAGATAGTTTCAAAAATCTAGAGAATGTACTTCAAATGCAAAACTTGCTCGTTCGAATTCTTGATGAAACAAATAGTATTGCTTGCAAACTACAAATGGGATATAGCAAAACCATCTCTCCTAACTTGGATTCATTGAAAAAGGAACAGAAAAACATCAAAGCACTAAAAGAGTCCGCCATAAGGGTGAAAAGAAAGGGGGACAAAGGGTCACCTTACCTCAAACCATGAGAAGACCAAAAAAAGCTCTTTTGACGCTTCATTCAAGATGATAGAGAAAAACGGATGATTTAAACAATCCATAAACCAACTAATTCATTTTTTTACCAAAACCTTTTTTCTTTTACACCCATCGCAAGAAATCCCAATCCACTGTATCATAAGCGTTTGCCATATCAATCTTACACACCAATCCCAATTCCTTCAACTTTTTCATCCCATCAGCATATTCATTGTAAATAAGAATGCCATCCAAGATCTGCCTACCATTCACAAAAGCACCCTAAGAATTTAAAATAACCATATCCATCACTTCATGCATCCTCAAAGAGAGAACTTTCGCAACAATTTTATATAGACTGTCAATTAGACTAATAGACCTAAAATTCGAAAGCTCTTAAGCCCCTTCCTTTGTGGGAATGAGGGCAAGAAATGTTGCATTGACACACCCCCCCTTTATTGTAACTCTTTCAAAAAATTCTGCAAATACTTTTATAAGGTCTTCTTTCAGAATATCCGAGCACTCTTGAAAAAATACATGCTGAATTTTTCCCTCCAATTTAATTTATGGTAAAAGTGATATGTCGTCCTAAAACATAATTTCACTTTTCATCGTGTAGTTATGGATGTGGGATGCGAAGCAAACAAATTTGATGGTCTGGTCTTATGCAAGGGTATTTTGGTTTTAAAATTTTTGTTTGGCAATAATTTTTAATTTTTCAATTTTGTATTAATCTTGGTTAATTTATTGTCAATCAATTTGGTGCTTTTATTTATTTCCAAGTAAAAGGGCTTTATTTAATTTTTTTAACAAGTGAAAATTTTATATCCAAATCTTTTCTTTCAGCCTTATTTTGGAGGGTCAAAACTTACCCATTTAGCTTGATCTAGGTGTCATTTGAATGGTCATTCAGTTACATTTCCAATAGGTCCAAGATCTTGCAAATCCAATGTGATTTGGGAATGTTAAAACCATAATATTGGAGGGGTATCACTTTGTGACAAGAATTAGCTATTTTAGAGTTCTATTTCTTTAGTCAGTTTGGTTAGAGTGGGTAACATATAAAAGTTATATATACACTTTATAACTCAGGATTTCATTATTGAAAGATTGAATGAATACTAAATGATGAAAATTTGCTAAACAACTCTTTGAAGTGTGAATGTCTCAACCCTACGTGATTGTCTAGGAAGCAACTACTGTGTTCTAGTTCATTTCTTCTTCTCTTTCTCTATTCTTCTTCTCAGTTTTTTTCATTATTTTTATAAATTTATCTATTACAGTCTTGTGTTCTTAATCCCTAATTCGTCAAAAGTTTTATTGAATTTCAAACATATTCTTTCATACCTGATACATAGGACCTCTCCAATAAACCCTAAAACTACCCCAACCCTTGAAGGAATCACATAATTATTCCTATTAGTCCTACATCAATTGGTATTAGAACACCAAATTATTCCCTTCTGGTCTTGCATCAATCTGGCAACTGAACCTAAAAGATCGTTTTAGATATTAAGACTAGGTTTGTTTTCTTTTCCAAAAAGCCAATCAAAGTTCTGACTAGTGATGAGTATGAGAAGAATCTTATTTCCACAAGTTTAATTGTAAAAATCTTAGATGTTGTAGATCAACCATAATGTGGATATTATTGAGAATGTTTCGTCATTCAATTCAAACAAAGATCTATATTGATGGTGTTGATTGCATAATTGTTCCATCGGAAAACTATAAGGCGATAATCAGCAAGTAATAGATACATGAAAGGAAAACCATTTATGAAGAGAAAACACATCTATTGTAGATTTTTAACTATGGTGTGCATTATCGACTTGAAGGAAAGCCACGAGAGCCTCCTCTAATGGTGCAGTCAGCTTTGGAAGAGAATAAGCAAGAGAGAATCCTTTGATTTTAAGTGGTCCCACAACAAGAAACACTTGAATGTATTCAAGTTCAGCCCATTAGTTGTGGCGCCTAATGTTACTAATAAACTACAGAGGTACAAGGGATCAAGCTATTGTATCAAATCAGGCAGACTTGTTCGATCTATTGAAGGGGGCTCAATCGATTGAACAGAGGGGGGTTTATTTGAACCAGGAACCATTGGATCAATAGAAGATGGTTGGATCAATCGAACAAAAACATTGGATCGATCAAACATGATTGTATCGATCGCGCAAAATGGGCTATTGGCTGAGACACATTCGATCGATCGAACTGTCCAGACCACGAAAACCCGTTTCTCTAACACAAAAGGACAAAACCATACTTTTCGTGGAGTGGTTGATTAATCCTAAATTCCTTAGGTATAAATATGTGTTTTAGGCGATTAAGGTTGTGTGGTTGTGAGCTCTGAGAGAGAGTGCTTTTGCGAGGTACGTGAGAAAGAGAAAAGCTTGAAAGCTTGTTTTATTTATAGATAAAATAAAATTTTATTAAAGGAACCACTGAGAGAGAAATACATGAGGAATCCAAGAAGCTTGAAAGCTTGTAAGCATCTTAGAATGCAACCTTTCTTCCAGAAAAGTGAAATCTTTTAGTAGCTCCATGGTTTTTCCCCGACTTGGGATTTTCCACATATACCATGTGTTTTTGTGGTGTTCTTGTTCGTTTGCTTTTATTCTTTTGATTATTATTGCATCCCAGGATCCTTTAATTGAAGGGATACGATCCTAACTACTAGTATTAGAGCTTTATTCGAATGGGAGCAATGGCAAGATCAATGGAAGAATCCACAAAGTTCATGGTTGATAAATTCAACGATACAAATTTTGCGTTATGAAAGATGTGGATAAAGGATTACCTCTACCAGAAGAATCTCTATCAACCACTTTGAAGAAAAGAGAAAAAACCTGTGACGATGTCAGACTCATAATGGGAGGTGCTTGACAAAAAAGCCTTGAGTATTATTCGTCTCTCTCTATCATCATTTGTTGTTTTTAATATTTCTAAGGAGAAAACCACAAAATATCTTATGGCTGCCCTATCGCGATAAAGAGATTGTTTCACATGAAGATGGTTAAGGGTGGAATTATTGTTGAATATTTGAATGAGTTCAACACAATTATCAGCCAGTTAACGTCGGTAGGCATTAAACTTTGATGATGAAGTTAGGGTCTTGTTAATATCATTTTTTTTACCAGAAAGTTGGGATGGTTTGGTTATGGCATTAAGTAATTCATCGAGGTCAGACACACTAAATCTTGATGATATTGTGAATGTTATTATGAGAAAATTCACAGAAAATCCTTAGGTGAATCATCGAATGCACTGAATGTAAACAATAGAAAAATGATAAATGAAAGAGGGCAAGACCGCGGGAGATCTAAATCAAGGAGCAAGTCAAAATCAATAAACCCCAGAGTTGATTGTTAGAATTGTAACAATAAGAGACACCTAAAAAAAAATACTATTAGGCTCCACAAAAGAAGAAGCATTGGAAGCAACAAGGAAAATGATGCTACTACGAATATTGCGGGTAATGTTACTGAAGATGCTTTGATTCTTGCACTTGATTATAAATTTGAATCTTGGGTTATAGATTTCAATGCATCCTTCCACGCCATTGCAAATAGAGAATGTCTCAAGGATTATGTGTAAGGTGATTTTGGAAAAGTTTATCTTGGTGATGACAAGGCTTACAACATAATTGAGAAAGATATTCAAATAAGTTTTCCACATGAAGGTACATGAAAGTTGAATGATGTCAGATATATACCCTGTTTGAAAATAAATCTATTTTTGTTGGTTAGCTTACAAGTTTAGGTTATACAATAACTTTCACAGGAGATTCGTAGAAGGTCACCAAAGGTGTTATGGGTGTTGCTCGTGGAAAGAAGGAAGGCATCCTCTATCTGACTGAAAAAAATTAGGGTTCCATTCTAGTTGCTGAAACAAATGTAAATTCAAATATAAGTGAAAAATGAATGAAGATTCTCTACTCTAAAGGCAAGCTTCCAGGTCTCAAATCCTTGGACTTGGAGTTTTGTAAAGACTATTTTAGGAAGACAAAAGAAGTCAGCTCCTTATAAGTAGAAAGGTCACTAAAGTCGGAAAGGTAAAAACTGGTTCATACTAACGTGTGGGGGTCAACTCTGGTAACTTCTCTTAGTGGATCTTTTTTATTTTATTACTTTTATTAATGATACTACTAGAAAATTATGGGCATGTTTTCTTAAACACAAGTCTAAAGTGTTTGATGTTCTCAAAAGGATGAGAGCCTTGGTTAAAAATGAAACAGGTTTAAAACTTAAATCTCTTAGGTTTGACAATGGAGGTGAGTGGTGCAATAAGAAATGTGAAAGATGCCACATTAAAAATGGGATCAGATGAGAAAAGACTATTCCTAATACACCACAGCAACATGGTGTGGTAGAACACATGAACAGAACGATTGTAAACCATGCCTAGAGTATGAGATTACATGGTGGATTGATGAAGCAATTTTGGGCAGATGTAGTGAATACTATTGCATATTTGTTGAATCATGGACCTTCAGTACCATTAGATGGTAGTCCGCTAGAGGAAGCTTGGGCTAGAAGAGAGATAAATCTTTCAAAGTGTTTGGTTGTATCTCTTATGGCCATATTGATGTTAAAAATAAAAACAAGCTAAATGTAAATCTAGAAAATGTATTTTCATTGGATATAGTTCTAATGATTTTGGCTACTAGTTTTAAAGATGACGAAAATCGAAAAATCATAAGTAGAAACATTGTATTTAATGAGAGAATAAAAATGAAATGCCAGATGAAGATCCATAGGTGGAACCTAAAACACCTACTGATGCACCAAGAAGGTCCTCCTCCAGAACACGTAAGCCAACATAGCGTTTTTCTCTTTTATTGTATTATTTGTTATTGACAGACAATGGTGAGCCTAAATGTTATGATTAAGCATTGTGAGTTGAAAGTAGAGCTAAGTGGTAGCATGCCATGGATGAGGAGATGAAATCTTTGATAATAAACCAGACATGGGACTTATTTCCACTACCTGAGGGAAAAAAAAACATTGGATAACAAATGGGTTTTCAAGTTGAAAGAAGAACACGATGGCAGTAAGCAATACAAGGCTAGATTGGTTATGAAAGGGTGTCAATAAAAGGGTATTGATTACTTTGAATTATTTTCTTTTTTAGTTAAGATGAACACAATTATAATAGTGTTGAGCATTGTGGCGATAGAAGATTTGCACGTTGAGTAGTTAGATGCAAAAACATCGTTTCTCCATGGTGATTTGGAAGAAGACATCTTGATGTAGGATATTATGGAAATCAATATTCCTACATTGGTCTATTATCAACAAGGCATAAAGATTGAGTAAAGAATGATCCTTGAAAGTTAAAGAATGCTGAAAATTGAATAACACTTTCCAAGAAATCAAATCTTTAAAGAAAGTGATCAAATATTAATCAATTACATAATAAAGGCTAAACAAATTTAAAAAAAGAAACAAAAGAGAAATTATAAAAGAATCAAAGAAATTGGAAAGAAGAAAATCCCAAAATTTGGGTTTTCATTTTTGGAACCCTACATTTGAGGGGACACCAAGGGAGAGCCCCCCCCCCCTTTATTTTATATGTAAGTAAATTTAAAAGAAAACAAACAAAAAAAAAAGAATAAATACGGTTGTATGGTTAAATAAGGGGTGAATTTAGGGTTCAAGAAAACAAGATTCTAGGGTTTAAAATTGGTGAAACTTTTATAGATGGATGTGTTGGGTTATAAAAAGGTTAAGTTTACAAAGAATTGAAATTTTATAGAGTGAGGAGAAAGAAATTAGAAAAATACGCTTGTTGTAAATTTTCCAGAATTCAAGAATTTAGCAAAAAGAAAGTGAAGAACAAGGGAAAAAAGATAGAGAGATTGATGGGTGATGTGTAAGAACCATGGTTTCAAGAATCGGACGATTCTAATATGGAGATCGGAATTGGTCATGACCGATCCAATCCAAGATCCGACCTAGATCGGCCAATCCTTGAAGTTACTATATAAATTTTGCACTAGATCAAGATTGGCCATGACCGATCCCAATTCCGATCCGACTTTTTAAACCATGGTAAGATCAAAGAAAAATATAAAAGAAGATAGAAGAAATTCTAAAGAGTGAAGGAAAATTCTCTACATAAAATTTAAAAAAGAAAGAAGAAGGTGAAAGAATAGATGAAAAGTAGAAAGTAGAAAGTAGAAAAGAAGGAAGAAGATTAAGAAGTAAAAGGCTACTCACCAAACCATGAGAGATGAAGGAGATAACCAGCTAACCGTGCGGCTACAAGGAAAAATTCCAATGCTTTATTTTCTTACCTAGTCGTACAATTAGGGATAAAGGGGCTTTTATAAGCCTTAAACAAGAATTAGACTAAAATAACCTCATGTATGGGTTGTATGGCCAGCACTCATAAACTATAGAAAAAACTAGAAAAAAAAAAACTCTCAAAACTCCATAAACTTTTTATAATTTATTCTTAACTCCCTACCTTTGGCTCATAAAGCCTTATTACATCAAAACACTAAGAAAACTCTCCCAAAACATTAAAAATAATTTTTTTTAAAAAGTAAAATTAAGGACAAAATCTGTGGGCAGCATGTAGATCACTTAATTTTCTTTGAAAACCTCGGTCTTGGTTTACCACAAAGGTTGATGCATCTCTAACCACTGCATCACATCTATATGCATCAGGCACAAGGTATGTTATTGAAAGAAATGAGGAAATGATGCGTAAACTAAAAAAGAGTTATATGGTTTGAAGTAAGCCCCAAGACAATGACACATTAAATTTGATAGGTTTATGTCCAATAATGGATATAGAAGATACCATGCCAGCCGTTGTTGCTACTATAAGAGCTTTGATGACGGTTCTATCATACTTCTACTCTATCTGGATGATATACTTGTTGCGGGATCAAGCATACATGAAATAAATAATCTAAAGAAAAAATTGTCAAAGGAATTCGAGATGAAGGATTTGGGTCTACAAAACAAATTCTTGGTATGTGAATCAGTAGAGACGGGAAGAATCATACATTGAAGTTGTCTCAAGCAGATTATGTAGAAAAGGTGTTGAGCAGGTTCAACATGCAAGATGCTAAGCCAGTTAGTACCCCACTGGCTGGTCACTTCAAATTTTCCAAAGAACATTCTCCTAAGACAGAATGGGAGAAAGAATACATGTCCAAGGTCCCATATGCATAGTTGTTGGCAACTTGATGTATGCCATGGTTTACAAGGCCATATATTGTTTAAGCAGTGGGAGTAGTAAGTAGGTTTTTGAGTAAACTAAGGAAGATGCATTGGGAGGCAATTAAGTGGAAATTAAGATACTTAAGAGGTACCACTAATGCAACATCATGTCTTGAAGGGTCAGAGATTAAATTATAAGGCTATGTTGAGCATGGAATTTTGATAAAAGAAGAAACACAACTAGGTATGTTTTCACCTTGGGAATTACAGTACTCAGCTAGGTATCACAACTATATAAGATAGTTGTGCTTTCTACTACGAAAGTAGAGTATATTGCAACTACAAAAGCTAGCAAGGAAATGATTTTGTTGCAAAACTTAATGGAAGAGTTAGGTAAGAAATAAGAGAACAATAGACTACACAGTGACGATTAGAGTGTTATTCATCTTGCGAAGAATTCAGACTTTCACGCCAAGACCAAACACATAAACAAGAGTTATCGCTTCTTAAGGTCACTCTTGGAAGACAAGGTGTTGTGATTAGAGAAGATTCACACAAGTGAGAATCCTACAGACATATTCACAAAGGTGATCACTATAAAAAAACTGAAGCTATGTAAATCTTCAATTGGTCTTTAAGAGTGAAGACAAAAAAAAAAAAAAAGCCGAAAGAATTTCACAGGGGAAGAAGTCTCATCACACGTATAGCTAGTCGTCCAGGAAGGTTGTGATCAAGCTCCAAGTGATAGGTTGTAAGTTGTGGATCCTGATGTTACTGATGAACCAAGGAGGTGCAAGGGATCAAGCCATTATATCAAGTTGGGTAAACTTGTTCAATCGACCGAAGGGAGCTCGATCGATCAAACATAATAGGGTTTATTTGAACCAGGAACCATTGGATCGATCAAACATGGCTGGATCAATTGATCAGAATGGGCTATCGGCCGAGACACATTCGATCGATTGAAAATAACTTAATCGATCGAACTGCCTAGACCACAAAAATGACTTTCGCTCACACACGGAAGGACAAAATCATAGTTTTCGTGGAGTGGTTGATTAACCCTAAATTCCTTAGGTACAAATATGTGTTTTGGACAATTAAGGTAGCGTGATTGTGAGCTCTTGAGATAGAGAATGTTTTTGTACGGTTTGTGAGAAAGAGATAAGCTTGAAATCTTGTAAGCATCTCGGAACGAAATTTTCTTCTAGAATAATGAAATCTTTCTACAGCTCCGTAGTCTTTTCCCAACTTGGGGTTTTCCAAGTATGTTCTTGTGGTGTTTTGTTCGTTTGCTTTTATTCTTTTAATTATTATTGCATCACAAGATCCTTCGATTGAAGGGTAGCAATCCTAACACAACCCTTGGAGAATCAAGCAACTCTTCAATTAGTGGAAGAGAAGAAACTTAAAGTTATATCATTAAATCAAATCCAAAACTACCACACTAACAACTATTAAGATTCCTTATTATATCCATAGGTTCACAAGTTAATTTTTTGGGAGCAAGAGCATATCTGGACTAATGCGAAGAAATTACAAAAGTTTGCATGCATGATCGCAATAGATTTGTTGTTCTTGCAACACCATAAAACTCGAGACTGAGTTTTTTTTTTAACCACGAGAGAATGATGCGGGATGTGAAACAGCTAGTACTCAAATATGATGGGCTTATGTAGGACTAATTTGGGTATTTTTGGTTATGGCAATAATTTTTAGTTTTATCAATTTCACTATCTTGGTTAGTTTCTTGCCAGTCAGTTTGGGAATTTTTTTTATTTCCATATAGAATTGATTCCATGAAGTTGAAAGTTATATTTCCATAACTTTTTCTTTAGGTCTCATTTTGGAGGTCTAAACTTACCCGTTTATCATGAGGATTCTCATCTTCGTCAATTAAGGTGCCCTAAAAGTCCCCTATTTTAATCAAATGGAAGCCCTTTTTATGTTTAATATGATACACGAGCTAATTTATACCATGTTAATAAGTTACTTAAAACAAGAAAGCAGAAATTTGAAATTTTTTGGGGCATTTTTAAATTGCATGCTTGAGCACATGAGGTCATCAAATTGTGTATAAAAAGCATGAGACTTTTATCACACCCCAATTTAATTTGTGGCGGACACCCTATCCGCAATTTAATTTGTTCTTTAGGCATGCACCTCAATGCATTCTTAAAACACTTCTCAAGCTGCACACCTCCAATGCCTTTGATACATCAGTTCTAATTGACCATCTTTTGGCTCCATAATATACACATATACCCATGCTTCATCTGGTACTGGTTCCACTTTCAACACCATAGTTTGTTTTCTTTTTCCAATGCCCGATTGTGTTACACCAAACAAACCCCGTTTCTAACAAATAAGTTGCATCAATTAACGTATAAATTCTAGTTCCTATTGTATTTCCATGAGAAAATCGTGGAGACAGTGTTGAGCTGCCATTCATTCACATTTGTATCATGTACATCAAACAAGTTTGCAATACTATCCAGTGTATTATTTCACAGTCCTATTCACTGGTTTAAGATCTTGAAGCTTATTAAAAAAATCACTAGAATGATTGATAGGTAATAACTTCAACTAACCAGCTTCTTTTAACCATTCCCAGTTTGTAACCAGCAAATATTTTGTTTCCATCTCTTCTTCTTTTTTTAATACAGTTCCCATCTCTTCCACACTCATTTTACAAACATATTCATTTCTTAATTGCCAACCAAATCTTCTCCACAAAGCATTGCAGTCTTATTGTCATCTAGTAAATTTCATCTTTGGCCCGATGATTATGCCTCACTTAAAGCACTCTTAAGTCAAATTTCCACTTCAGATACCAAGTCCTGACTCTGCAGGAAACAACATCCTCAACTTCTCCTTTAGTCCCTCCTTCGGGAAATGCAAACTGCTATAATGGCAACAGCCCTCTAAAATGTCTTCTGGCCACGATCATAACTAATGTTTAGTCTCTATGTGTGTCTTTACTAAAATTATACTCCCTATAAGTTTTGTCATGGTTCTAAATATTGACATATTTCCTAATAATTACATGAATTGTTTCCGTTTCCATATGTGCCAACACAAACAATACCTATAATGTTTCCATGACACATTTCATATAGTGTTGTCCAAACGATAGTCATATAAATATAATGTTTCTGTTTCCTTTTCTCTCTTTTTTAAAATCTTTGAGACTTGAATTTCAGGTAATCGTGACCACTTCATTATATATATATATATATATATATATATATATATTAGCAATGACCAAATGTCCCGTTTACTTAGATTTCCATTGAAAGAATAAACAAATGCATCTTCATATTTAAACATTTTGTTGACACTTAATATCATATAAAATAACTAAAAAATTACAATACCTGGCAACTTTCAAGCAAAGAGTTTTGTGTATTTATTTTGCATTCTTCAACTTATTTGGCAATTTATAGTAATATATTAACTTTAAAATGTGTATTTATGCTTATTTTATAATTTACTAAAATATTAAATAATATTTAAAATGTTTCCCAACATGTTTCTTATTTTTAAATGTTCGACATATCCACCAACACTGACTTTTTTAACCTTGTATCCTGTCTCTCAAAAACCAAATATGAATATGCGGTCTTGCCAAATTTAACAAGAGAATATAATGTTCCATTTATAAATTTATGACCTATAAATTAAAAAATTTGAGAAGATCAGCAACTCAGATTCATTTAGAATCGGTAAAAAGAGCATCATGCATTCATTTTCCCTAGTCTTACATTCTATATAGGTCAGTACAATTACTGATGCCTTCCTCTCTGAGACATATAAGCCCCTAAAAAAAATCACTTTTTAGTGATCCCTAAAAAAATCCAATTTAATTCAGATAAATATAATGTGCATGAAATACAATAATGCGTGATTCGGTTGTTCAGGATGGACAAACAGAACAACTAATGACATGCAATCATTCATAAAGCACAACCTTTAAATTTCACGACCATAACTGCGTAAGGTCCTTGAATCAGAGCATGATTGATAATCACATTGAATAAAAACATTTTACTTTCCAAACAAAAAACCCTCAAATCAGATTCACCAACAACATATACTAATGGTAGTTAGTAAGCAATAACCAATTAAAAGGCTAATAATTGCTTAGAATGAAATCAGAGACAGACAGACAGAAAGAGGAACATAGAACATAAGCAGCACTCGGTTTCCAGACCCTAAAATAGAGGAAATTAGTAACAGAGAACATAGCCCATGCAAAATATTCACAATAATTTTTTATTTTTTTTAAATGGAATGGTAAAAAGAAAAAAAAAAACTAAAAGGCGGATGATATATACCATGGCTCGATTGAAGCAAATACAGCTCTTAACAATGGAGTCTTGTTCGGGGGGGGGGGGGGGAATTATTTACAGGGAAGAACCTGAATCTGAGGACCTAGGTCTTAAAAAGCTGAGAAGATTAGAGAAGAAAGCTTGAGAGCCAAGAAATCGAGGTTGCAGTATTTGGGATTTTATTGGTATTCAATTAATTGGGACGGAGTGAAATGAAAGAATTTGATGGGAACGAGAAGAAATCCCTATTATTCCGGGGGGAATTTATTTAAGAATTTGCAGTAAGAGGTAATCGAATTAACTATGCGACAGAGAAGCTCAAGCTGCGCTGATTTTATTTATTTCTTCTGTTTGCTAAAACCGTACGATGTTTCGCTAGACTGAAAGTTCCGACCCCGTAAGGCC
>JAOXJP010023574.1:0-17171 GCA_025762735.1 Platanus orientalis
ATGTCAATATATCTACTTGGGACCCCTTTTTTATCCAAAACCCACCAAATGATCTCTCTTGGTACTCTATCATATGCTTTTTCTAGGTCAATAAAGACCATATGTGATTTATATGAATGAATTATGAACAGTTAAATTTGAAATATGAATATATTATGATAAGAACTTATTGAACCATGAAGCCTTCTTTCATATGTCATGAAAACCCCTATTGACTATTGATATCCTTTGATAAGTTTCAATTATTTATTGAACTTTGAAATGTTATTGAACTTATGAACTATTGAACCCTCTTCGGCCCTTATTGAATTATTAAACCTTTGATAGAATTCTATATTGATGACTTAACATTGGGTTTAAACAAGGAAGAGACTTAACCTTGGCTATAAACAAGGAAGGGACTTAACTTTGGGTCTAAACAAGGAAATGACCTAACCCTGGGTCTAAACATGGTAGAATTCTTTTTTTGATGACTTAACATTGGGTCTAAACAAGGAAAGGACTTAATCTTAGGTCTAAATAAAGAAGAGACTTAACCCTCAATCAAAACAAGGTAGAAGTTTGAATCATTGAACCTTTAAATATCGTTTTGGGACCTTCTATTAGGTCTAAATAATGGAGATTGATCCATTTACGGTATTGAACTCTTTGAACTCCTTTAAATACTATTTTTGAAAACATTGACTCATTAAACCCCTTTGATTAGTGTTTTGGGATCTATCATTGGGTTGCAACAATGGAAGTTATTGATAATGACTTGGATTATGTATTTCCTTCATTTAAACCTATTAAACTTTATTGAACATAGTTTTGGGACCTCCCATTGGATCGATACAATGGAGAACAATGATTGAATCTTTGAAATCAACTAAGAAGTGATATGAACTAATGAAGAAGACATTGATCAACTCTATTTGCAAATGAACTATGTGATATGAATGTATTCAAATCTTAATGATAAGTAAATGAATTATTGATAAGAAGTAGGAAAATGAATATGAACAAAAGTGATACATTGACTAATTCTGATAGTGAATGATACTGCATGTATCATTACATTGTAACACATATTCCTTTATTGTCCATGGCATTGATTATGGTTATATGGCTTATTTAATTATACCCATGGACTTATATGCTATTGCTTCCTATAATTTAAGTTTCATATCGTTATTCATGTTTACGTTACGTAAGAGAAACCTATATGCAAACAATATCTACTATCATTGGACATGGTTTGTATTTGTACTTGTCGAGCCCATCAAGTTCACCCCAATTGATACAAGTTTGGACGAGGGGATGGAATGATCGTAACAATGACTGAGTACACGATGGGTTTATAGAATGATTGATTCTAGAGTTTTTCTTTATGTTAAACTTTCAATGGAATAATGTAATAAGGTACTTTACATCGGATTTGAATGTAGTGAATAGATACGATCATAAAGATATATATGTTGACAATATTATGTGATTGTGAGCACTATTGTGTTGTACCCATAATCACTTTATGATTGAGTATATGGTTTACTATTTCCGTTAAACTTTACTATGAATGAAATGCCTATAGATGTATGTTATGGATGAGATATGCTTCTGTTAATGATAAAGGTAATGAATCAAGAGTTATGGTGTAATGATGAAAGGCTTGTATTTTAGGTTATAAACATCGGGGATCTTGGGGGGTTTGGATTCCCCTGCCTACCCGTGGTTCTGAGCCATACTTCGGCGTGGTGCCGGTGGGTGAGGGTTGCTAACCTTAGGGTTAGGCTTTTCTTGGAGTCGCCACCAACTGTTACGTAACCAATGGAGTTGGACATTGGTTTTCCTCTTCGGGGGAAGAGGAGAAATCTAGACGGTCTAGGGGTTTAACTCCTGAAATGATCTACATTCCTGAGATTAAGGGTAAGTTATTTAGTTGCAATTGGAAAAGGTGTTAAGCACCCCAAATACCCACTTTTTAGGGTGGCTTCTCTCATTCATACATGTTCTAAGTTAAGTTGAAGTCTATGCTTGTTAAATGTAAAGTTATTAGTTTGGACCACCCCCATGGTATGATCATTGCAATTGCACCTGAGACAATCTCAAGTTTCCTAAATACCCGATCTTATGTAGTTCAGTGTTCCTAAGGTTTTGTCAAGATCAAACTGCATGTAGTTCTAGGGGTTTGTTGTATGTGTGAATCTCGGTAGTCAATTACGTCTGACTGTGAGAGTGATTTAGGGTAGATTCATTTTAGGTTGTTTGTATACTTATAGAGTACTCTGTGTTACTGTAAAATGTGAACAAGTTAGTGAAATGGGAGTCGAGACTATATTGTACCAAAGTGTGTGGTTTTAAGAATCTGATTGGGTTATGGCCAAGTCCTAGGGTCTTTGGGTTACGAATCACTGCAACATGACCCTAAGGTAAGGTGGAGACTATAAAAAGTTGGGATAGGTTGAAAGGTAGTGACTGGGTAGGGTGACTCAACCTGATCACACTGACGTAGCAGCCATGACACAGGTGTTGTCTCCTAGGTGAAGTTCGGGTATCAGATACACTTGAGATTTACAAGCATATTGTCAACCTTACTATGATTGTTGGGAAGCTGAAAGAGACATTTGCAATGAAGGGATCCCTAGATTATGTCTATGGAATGAAATGATTCAAAGATAACATGATTAAGGAATGAAATTAAGCTAGGAAAAAAATATGGGTTTTATTTGTCTTTCATAGGCTTAACGCCTGAATTTCACTCTAACGGCTGAATTTAATTTAGGCTAAAATTTAGGCGTTAATTGTTGGTGAGACCAACAACTAGCCTTGAGTCTTTGACTTGTCTCTGTGGGTGCTAATGTTGTGGGACCCTTACAGGGGATGAACAACTCCCCCTAAAGTCAGGTTGTTCAATCTCAAAGATTAGGACCTCTGTAGACACAAAGATTTACTCCAAAAAGAAGATGGAAATTAAGTCATCTCACACAGGCCTACGATCTGAATTTAACACTAATGCTTGAATTTCTCAACACCTAAATTTTAATCCAAAGGAAATTCAAGCGTCAGTTACTGGAAGCTAGTAACTAATCTCGGGTTCTAAGCCCCTTATGTGAGTCCTAGAATGGTAAAAAGTTACAAATAGGAGTAGGCCCCTTCTATGGTCTATGTCCTTTACCCTAGGCCCAAAATAGAATGTTAAATATTTTTAAAAGGTGAATTTTAACATAAGCCTAACGCCTAAAATTCCTCTCATTCAGGCGTTGAGTGGAAAATAGGGCCCACAGAGGTGCCTAAGCACATGGATGAATTACAAGGTGTCATTTGCTTATGTATAGGTTTAGAGAAGGTCAGGGTTCATTAAGGTGGGTCCTAGATCCCAACGCTTATGTTTGCTACCAACGCCTAAATTTTAACAGGTTAAAATTCAAGTGTTAGGTCTGGATAGTCTACACTCTGAAGGACATATCTCTCTCCACAGAGATCCAAATTGAGCGTGATTGGTCAATTTAGAAAAATGAGAGAAAGATATTTACAAAAATACATAATATGCCTATGTTTTTTCTAACTCCTAAGTGTGAATGGACGCCTAAATTTGTTGTCAATGCCTGAACTTTAGGTTTGGGACAGTCTGCATTCTAGAGGGCATATCTCTCTCCACAAAATTCCAAATTGAGCGTGGTCAGTCAATTTGGAAAGCTGAGAGAAAGATATTTCCAACCATATATAATAATCCTATGTTTTTTCTAACACCTGATTGTGAACAGACATCTGAATTTTCTATCAACGCCTAAATTTTAACAAGTTAAAATTCAGGCATTAGGTTTCGGACAGTCCGCACTCCAGAGGGCATTTCTCTCTCCACAAATTTTCAAATTGAGCATGGTTGGTCAATTTGAAAATATGAGAGAAAGATATTTCCAACCATATATAATAATCATATGTTTATTCTAATGCCTAATTTTCCAATGCTTAATCTTCGAACACTTGAATCTTAATTCCCTTAAAATTTAGGCGTTAGGCTTGGACCAAAATCCAGTAACCTTGCTTTAACCATTTGGACCCCTTAAGGGCATTGAAAAATTCTAAAATTCTATCAGATGCAGGAATATATGAAGGGAACAACGTATCCAAAAATTAGCTAGAGATCCTATATACAAAATTCTAGAAAAAAATCAACAATAAATGGGCTGAACTAGGTCATACAGGATCCAAATTTTGAGGTCTGTTTAGGGTGCCATCACAAGGCCTTCCATAGCTCAAAAAATCACCGAATTAAATACACAAGTAAGAATATTTTTATAGCATAACATTCTAAAATTTGGGGCTCAACTGATTAGTAAAAAAGTGACAAGAAATTCTGCACTAAGCATGGGTCAAAAAGTAAAGCAAGTAGAGGTTGTTGAGCCATTACTATGTAACCCGAATTGAAGCAGCTTATACAGCAAGTTTGAACAGCATAAAAAAATATACAAGTGACCACATGGATGTAAGGGAACTAAGATAGGAAGGTTTAGGCTTACCTCAAGTCAAGGAAGGCTTAGGATTTTGGAAAATCCAAGCTTCCTTCTTCTTCTTCTTCCTCCTCCTCTTCTTTTTGTTTAGGGTTTTTGGTTGCCAACCCATGTTTGCACAAAATTGGGGCTATTTATAGCCTCAATTTCAGGTGGAGGGTTGGGATTGAATCTAGCAATATCTAGATTGAGGGTTTGGATTAGGTTAGCTAAATGGAGGTGCAGTGCTAGGATTAGCTTCAGATGGGTGGCTAGGATTAGGGGGATTTATGCTAGGTGACATGGACAAGGGAGGGGCTGAGATGGGTTTAGATATTTTGGATGGATGGTGAGGATGAGGGTGTGCTAGTTGGCATGGATTGGTGAGGTGGACAAAGGGGTGGATTTGGATGCCTTTTGATAGGTGCTAGTTGATTGCAAATATCAAGGGAGAGCATAAAGATGCTCTTTAGGGGCACATGAGGGGTGCACTAGGTATTTAAATTCAAGGATCTAATCGAAAGGTGAGGGATGAGGGTACACTTGGAGAGATTCCAATCCAAGGGTTGGCAATTTTGGGCTTGAGGTGTGAATGCATTAAATGACATTAATGAGCTAAAATTGAAAAGTCTTAGCTCATTAATGTGCATTAAATGCTTCTGTTATTTTTGAACCCTTACTATGTTTTTCATTTTTGTGAGCTCTCGGGTTGTGAGCTCTCGGGCTCCGAACATGGCAAACTTAATGTCTGGTTTTAAAGTCAAGGATATTCTGATTACAACGGACCAATTAGAACTAAATTATGATAAGGGCAAGGGTGAAATCAGGGCTTTCTTACCTGAAAAGCTCTTAAATGGGTTTTGGAAGGGAAAGATGGTAAAATTAATCCTAGAAATCCTCAGCTAAAAGATGGACCCTGGTCCAGGTGAGCCATAGCCTCTGACTATGCTAAATTATGGTATTCGAGCAGAAAACTAGGTCAAAAACCCTTTATCGGGCAGTTTGAGAGGTTTTGACTGGAGATTCTCCCGTGTTTCCTATAGGTCTCTGCCATGAGCCATGTTTGGGGAATTTAAATCTTGAGGAGTCATAAAGCTATGAAAACTGATAGACTAACCACTAGATTCTCAGATAATTACCAAGGATTTTTTAAGCAGGGTCACTTTGAGAGATTGAGTTTCCATAGCTGCCCGAAGGCTAGTGGAGTTGAGCTATCGAACATTCTTTGATGCTTGAGTTTGTGAAATGATATTTTGAAGGCAAAAGTGAAACTAAGAAAATAGGACTGACCTTGCTACATTCCTAGCCCAAGAGAATTTATGAGGGCATTTTGCGTGCCAAATATAGATAGAAAGTGCTTTGTTCTCGTTTGAGAAGAAATCATGGATAGGAACACAGGATTTCTATAATAAAGTAAAACTTTGATACTCTAGAGGTCTTAGAATTAATGTGGGATAACCACTAACAAACTAAGTTTCTGAGTTTGGGTGAACTCCCAGGAGTCAATTGAGCACCTGATTTTTTATCCTAATTTGTTACTTTTTTTAGAGTATTTGAGGGAATCTGAATAGATAAGTCTTATGAAAGCTCGTGTTCCTTAGACAATTTTTTAAAGGCCTTGCGATTTCAAAGAGATGGACATTGACTGATCTTGATTTGGACCTCCGGGGAACATGTTGCCTCCATATGAGTGAAATGTTGCTAAATAGCTTTTCGACCCCTTAGGGAAGATTCGAGATTTCATAAGGGTTTGAGATTTTGAAGTTCTTTTCTCAGACCTAGAGATTTGAAGCTAAGGCCAGGACTGAGATATAGTGATCTACCTTTTTAGATTTAGAAATTGGATGAATCTTTGAGAACTTTTTCAAGGGTCATTTCTTGGTTAGGTTCATCATAAGTTGAGAATTTGGCTATTGCTAGTCTCAAGCAATATTTGTTCTATGATGGGTTTCTCAGAATTAGGAGAACTAGGGATGTATAGGATCTGAGATTACACCATCCAGGTGACGGGAGAAGCTTCGGGGATCCTTTGAGGGTCCAGGGGTAAATTCTTAGAAGTGAGAAAGGTAAAATGGTAATTTTTTGCCTATGGGTCAAAAAATGTGAAAATGAGGATTGTTCGCTTGTGATGCTTCATGATAAGAAGGCTTATATAGGTGAGAGAAATTCAGTGATCTGAGTAGTAGATAGTGAGTTTTGGGCTTTTGAAGGTAAAAGGGTAAAATGGTAATTTTTTCACTTATGATGTTTTTCTAAGGGAACACTTGTAGAGGAGGGAAAAATTGTAGATGACATAGATGGAGTTCTTAAAATGTGGATCCTCAAAGTCCTGTTAATGCTTTTGTGAGAGTTAGGGTTTGACCTAGAATGGTGCATTTGGGTTGTAATGAGGTGCTTTGATTGGTTCATTTGCGACTGAAATATCCAGAAAGACTTCTCAGGGAATGCCTACCCTCCTAAAGTCCAAGTTTGTTCATCCTAAATCAAGGGTGCTTAGAGCCTTGATGCCTAAATGTTGTCCTATTGTCCTTACTTTATCAACTGACCTAAGTCAAAATTTGGGAGTTGATAGTGATCGATCACAAACAATGAATTTTGCAACTTTCATTATTTTGTGATTCTTGAGGGTCCACATCCTCTTAGGGTCATTTTGGGGAGATCAACCACGTGTGGGAACTCAACTTGGGTCATACTACATGAACACTATGAAGCTACATGCATGCCTTTACCTTCTTGGGTGTTGGGATCCAGCTTGAGTCTTGGTCTTCAAGGCTTGACTATTGGAGCTTCTTCAACACCTTTGCCCATGGATTTGATAAATGATGCTCTTTCATCAATAATCTCCCCCTTTGTCAATTCCATGGAAAAAACCACATCCTTGGCCATTGCCACTAAACACACTTGCTCATTCCCCCAAAATACATCATTAGGCACAAATGCCTTAGACCCCATGTACAACACAAGAAACAATTGCCTAATTTCCCCCAAAATACATGCCAATCACCTCCAATACAAGATACATAAAAATAAGATTACATTCAAAGCTTTAGGTATCTTGACCTACTCATCAACACCTGCACATATCAACACACATACCTTCCTCAAGCTAGTGTGAAGTATATATTCTAACAATATGTAAGAGTGTGCATACGAGCAAACATAAAGAGCTAATGCAAAATGGATGAGTTCATTTTAGTTTTAGGATTAACAAATGTTTTTTTTATTTAATAGATTGGAATTTTTTTTCCCAATATGTATGATCCCTCATAATCAAGCCTTTATGTGTATACTTCCTCAAAAGTAACGTTTTCTATACTTTCTCCCCCATAAGTATAAAACCTCATACTTATACTCCCACAAGCATAAAGCTATACTCCCCTATAATGCATACATACGCGCTCTCATGGCCAATGCCAAATATGTAATTTTTCTCCCCATTTTTGCCATGAATTAGCAAAGTCTAGCAAAAATCATACCATAGAGAGCATATGAAACAGAAATAAGGCTAGACAAAGAAACAAGTGGTCATTCTATTCATGATAGTTGAACTAATTACAACTGAACTAAGCAAAAAGACAGCCATATGGCTCATGGCCAATACATATGTATAAAATAAGCAAAAGAAATATCATCTTCTGAATCAACAAAAACAAATGACCATTGTGGGCTTAAGGAAGAATCACAAACACTCTCAGGAGATGCTTAGTCATCTCCCTCCGCATATTCTAAGCCTTTAGGCTTAACTCTCTCAACCTCTTCTTCTTGGATGGGTCCATGCATGTTGAAGAAAAGAAGCCACCCACGTGCCCTCATCTGCTCGTAGAGCTTCATAGTTCGAAGCACCTCCACCTCAACATTGTGCTCAATAATGAATTGACGCTTGGAGAAAATCTTCTTGAAAAAATTGAGAGCCTTTCTATCATGGAAATGAGAGATCTTTTGTACGTCACTGGGTTCTCTTCTATGCCTGAGAACCTTCTTTGATTGGCCTTTTCCCTTTGTCTGCTACTGGAGGAGGGCTTTCCTGAGAATCACCTCCCTTAGAGGACTTAGACGTATGAGTAGCAAGCTTCTTTTGCACCATTTTGAAGGATTTGGATGATGAAAAGGCAAGCAACAAGGCAGATTTATAGGGAAGGAAGAGGTATCCCAAACGGATGAGTGAGGAGCTAGAACGATTCATTTCTACAGGTGAACGAACCTAAAAAACATGGTTAGGGTTTTAAAGAGGGTTTTAAAATCACATGCGATCTTTTGGACAAAACTGCCCTCATGATAGATCATGGGGTTTGTGATCGATCATGTCTCGTGATCAATCACAAACCCTATGATCGATCATAGATGCTGAATTTCCCTTATTTCAGCAACTATGTGCAAGAAGTGGGGGTCACTCTTAGTCTTGGTGCTAGACCACATCATGTGGACCCTAAGCACTTTGGTTTGAGTCTCCGAGACTCATCCCATGGCACACAACCCTATAGTACTCCTTAGATAATCAAACCTCTTTGAATCAAGTGGTTTTGTCAAAATATTTGTCAACTAGTCTTTAGTGTTCACATGATCCAAGGACACCACCTTCTCCTCAACCAATTGTCTGATGAAGTGGTGTCTAATATCTATGTGTTTGGTCCTTGAGTGTTGAACTATGTTCTTGGAGATTTCAATCGCACTCTTGTTGTTTATAAAAAAACTCATGGTTCCTTGTGACAACTCATAATCTTTGAGCATTTACTTCATCCAGAGAAGTTGAGTGCATCCACTACCAGCTGCAATATATTCAGTTTCAGTAGTTGACAAAGAGATGGAGTTTTGTTTCTTACAATCCCAAGAAATAAGACTGTTGCCAATATAGAAGCAACCTCTACTCGTACTCTTGCGATCCTCCACATCATCTACCCAATCAGCATCTGTGTATCCCACAATATCAGATGTGGCATCAAATGGGTACCATAACCTAAAGTCTACTATCCCATGGACATAGAGGATTATTCTCTTAGCTGCTTTGAGATGTGATTCCTTTGGAGATGATTAGTATCTTGCATAAGCACCTACACTAAAGGATATATCCAGTCTACTTGCTGTCAAGTATAGCAAGCTACCTAAAATACTCCAGTAATATGTAAAATCTACCTCAGCCCCTTCAAGATCCTTGGTGATCTTGTCAATTATGCTAATTAGAATATTAATTGACTTGGATTCATGCAATCCAAACTTGGACACTAGGTCTTTAGAAAACTTGGTTTGGCTTAAGAATATGCCATCTGGTGTTTGCTTCATTTGAAGATCCAGAAAGAACCTAAGTTCTCCTTTCATACTCATCTCGAATTTTGATTTCCTTGTTTAGGCAAAGCCATGTGACATTTCATTACTTATTGACCCAAAAATGATGTCAACATAGATTTACACTATGATTATGTGACCATTTTGCTTCTTGACAAAGAGTGTCTTATCCACACTCCCCCTATCAAAATGGTGGTCAAGAAGGAATCCTGTGAACCTCTCATACCAAGCTTTTAAAGTTTGTTTGACGCCATTTAGAGCCTTCTTGAGTTTATATACGTAATTTGGCAAGTGAGGGTCCACAAATTCCTTAGGTTGCTCAATGTATACTTCCTCTTGAAGTATCCCATTTAGAAAGGCACTCTTTGCATCCATTTAGTATAGCTTGAATTTCAAGTAACATGTAATGGATAAAAGAATCCTAATAGACTCCAATCTCACAACTGGGGAAAAGGTCTCCTCAAAATCAATGCCCTCAATCTAAGCATACCCCTTTGCCAAAAGCTTGGCTTTGTTCCTTGTCACTATAACATGTTCATCATATTTCTTCTTGAAGATCCACTTGGTACCTCAGACATTCTTATCAAAGGGTCTCTCAGTTAAGGATCACACACCATTCCTTTTGAACTAATTGAGTTCCTCTTACATGGCTATAATCCAATATGAATCATTTAGAGCCTCCTTCACCCTCTTAGGCTCTATCTTGGATGTGAAGTAGAAGTGACTCAAATTTTTCTCAATTTGTCTCCTATTCTTCATTCTAGTGTTTACATCACGAATGATATCACTTTGAGACAATCCTTTGGTGAGTCTCTTCTCCTCAGTATGATGTTGAGCATCTTCAACTTCATCTTCAGAGCTAGACTGTGATGAGATCTCCTCTTGGCCTTAATGAGCTTCCTCAACCTCTTTTGGAGGTGAAATCTCAATCTCATGATCTGAGAACATAGCCAGTGCATCAACTTACACTTATGTTGACTCAAGATCATCTACCACTAAATTGATTGACTCTTCCATTGTGAGAGTCCTCTTATTATAGACTCAGTACGCTCTACTAGTGGTGGAGTACCCTAGGAAAATAGCCTCATCACTTTTCTTGTCCAATTTTCCCAAGTGTTCTCTATCCCTAAGGATGTAACACTTGCTGCCAAATACTTTAAAGTATTTAATAGTTGGATTTTTTCCACTTTATAGTTCATAGGCTGTTTTTTATGTACTGGGTCTTCAATAGATGTGGTTAGAGACATAGCAAGCAATGTTAATTTCCTCATCCCAAAATCTCTTGGCTAAATCCTTGCTTGTAAGCATAGATGTAGCCATGTCAAGAAGAATCCTATTCTTCTTTTCAGCAACTCCATTTTGTTGTGGAGTTTAGGAGCCGAAAACTCATGCTTGACTCCGATCTCATCACACCAATTTGAGAATTTATGGTTCTTGAATTCCCTTCCATGGGTTGCTTCTAATAGGCTTGATGGTTAATTCCTTCTCCACTTGAATTATTTTGCAAATGTTCAAGAATTCATGGAAAGCTTCGGATTTTTTTTTCAAGAATGCTACCCAAGTAAATCTGGAGAAATCATCAACCACTACCATGAAGTATCTTCTACCACCTAGACTCTCCATTCTAGTTGGACTAGCCAAGTCCATGTGGAGAAGCTCTAGGGGTCTAGATGTTCCTATTTGTGTGGTTTTCTTGTGAGGATCTCTAGTTTGTTTTTCCATTTAACAACCTTTGCACATTAGATTGTCAATCTTTCTTAGCTTAGGAAGGTCCTTGACCATTCATTTCTTGATAAGTCTTGAAAGATCCATAAAGTTGAGGTGTCCTAATCTTTGATACCAAAGATTGGTTTCACCATTTTTTGTCATGAGACAACTATCCCTTTATTGAGGATGGGGTTCAATGACATAACAATTGTCATTTATCCTCACTCCTTCAGCTAGGATGTTGTATTCTTGTGATCCTTGATCACACATCTATCTTTACCGAATTAAACTATATAGTCTTTATCACAAATTTTACTTATACTTATCAAGTTGTGCTTAAGGCCTTACACATTAAGAGCATCAGTGAGTTATGGAATGTTAGGGGTTACTATGGTTCCTACCCCAAGAATCTTGGCAGTGTTTCCATCACCAAATGTGGCATATCCACCTTGAGCTTCCTCAAGTTAGGCAAACACATCCCTTTCACCAGACATGTCTCTAGAGCACCCACTATCAAGATACCATCTTGATGTGCTTTTAGCTCTTAGTGCAGTTTGGATGACCAAGCATTTGGGTTCATTCTTTCTTGCCCACTCCCTTTTTCCAAGGGGTTGTTTAGAAATTTGGTTTTTATCATTTTGATGTTGTGCTAACTCCTTTCTTTGAAGGTTTTTATTTTCAACTCTTTGAAAATAGTTTATTTTGTTAACATTCTTCCCATTTTGCATTTTCCTCAAAGCATGCATTCTTTGGGACTTTAGGTCATTTGCCCTCTTCTCACAATCTACCTTGATGTGCCTTCTAACCCACAATAGAATAAGGGCCTCCTAGGTGTGTGGGATTGTATTGTCTTCCTTTTAGTTTTCTTATCATAGAAGAGTTGTTAGGATCTTCTAGGTTGTCTTTTGGCTCCTTCAGAAGTAGAGGCATTCCCTTGGAATCCTCTTGAGGTGGAAGCCTTGTTGGCTTGAAACTTATTCCATGCCTCCTTAGCACAGGATAAGGTATGCTCATTTATTAGGCTCCTTTAGAGGAAGATGCATGGTTGGATTGGGATCTACTTCCAACTACTTTGGCATAAGACCGATATTGGAGTTGCATAGATTTTTTCCAATCTTTTTCTTGACTCATGGGAGCTTTCCCCTTGAGTGAGGCATTTGGTCTCTTCTCAACCTTTTTTGACATTTATAAAGGTCTTTGATGTTTTACTTTCTCCTTTCCCTTATAGGAAGGTTGTAGAGATGGTTGAGGACTCCCCATAGCCTTCACAAAGCCATTTTTGGGTTTTTGAGTTAAGGAAGAAGGATTGGTTCTGGAGTTGTAGCCAAGTCCACTCTTGTCCCCATACTCTTTGCCCATGGTGAGCATCTTCTCAAACTTTCTATTTTCTTGGACAAACATTAAGATATTCTTCCTCGTATCTTCTTCAGGTTCCTTGATTTGTCTAAGATAATCAAAGAATTTCCTTGTGAGTTGAGAACAAGTCAAGTTGAGAGACTTATTTATTTCATTTAAGGTTTTGACTTGGTCTTCCAACTTTTGAATGAGTGAGCCATCACTACTTGACTCATACTTTGCCCCTTCTAAGGTTTTGAGCTTCTCCTTAAGCTCACAAACCTTATCAGACAATTTTTTATTATCCTCAAGAAGTCTTCTCTTCTCATGCTTTCTATTGTCTTATTCTAGACCTAGAAATACCTTAGCTTCACTAAACTTCTTTTCTAGTTCAATTATCCTTCGGCTCATTTATTCCTTAGCACATAGAAGAATGTAGTTTTCTTTGGAAAGATCATTTTCTTTCTCACTTTCCAAAAAAGACTCTTTTCTGAGGATGTAGATAATGTCTTTAAGGTTTTTTGACTTTTCGGCCAAGTCATTGACTTCCCTCTTAAGTTATTTGTTTTTCTTTCCCAACTCAACACTTTGAATGAAGAATTCATTGAAGGTCTCTTGAGCATCATAGACCTCCTCTTCTTCTTCTTCATCTCCCTCATCCTCACTGTTTGAGTCATATGTGTCCAAAAATGAACTCATAGGAGTTTCAAAAGCCATGAAAACTTTAACCTCTTGTGGGGGACCTTCCTCACTACTTTGTGATTCATTTTCAGATACATCAGAATCGTCATCTCAAGTTGCAGCCATGGCCTTTCCTTTTGAATTGAACTTTTTTTCTTATTACCATAATCCTTGACAATATATCCTCTCCCTTTACACTCATAGCAAATGGGAGGCTCCTTAAAGAAATCCTTCCTTTTCCTATAACCAGGGAAGGACCACCTCATCTGATTGTTCTTGGAGTAATCTTTTGAATTCCTCCTAAAGAACTTTTTAAACCTCTTAGCTACTAGAGCTAAGTCATCATCCAAATATTTATTGGATTCAATTGGTTCTTCTACCTTAAGAGCAATTCACTTTTTTTTGGTAGGCTCTTTGATTGCTGCTTCAAACTTTTGATGGGAACCAATCAAATCTTCTAGTTCATGGTCTCTAGGTATTTGCTTTTCTCTTTAGCTATCACTTTAGGTCTAAACCTTTTAGGGAGTAACCTAAGCACCTTCTGAACCACTTTGGATTCTAGAATGTTCTCTTTTAGACTCCTCATGATATTTACCAAGTTTGACAACTTGACATTGAACTGGGAGATCTTTTCATCCTCCTCCATCATAAGAGCTTCAAGTTGTGCCATGTACATTTGAAGCATAGACATCTTTACGGCACTCATACCCTCATGGGTAACCAAGAGAAGATTTCATGCTTTCTTTGCCAGTTTTAGATGAGCTATCCTCCTAAACTCATTAGGGTCCAAACCACTTGCTATGGAATTCAAGGCCCTAAAATTGAACTTGTGAGCATCCACCTTGGTGGGGGTCTACTCATTTCATGGTTTCTTGGGCTGTGTATAGCCATCGACTATTGCATTCCAAACCTTAGGATTATATGCATTGAGGAAAATCTCCATGTGAGATTTCCAATAGCTGTAGTCACTTTCATTGAAGAATGGAGGTGTACTAATGGACATACCACTATTTTCTCTAGCCATCTAGGATTTTTGCTAGAATCTTACTTAGGTTGTTAATCCCTATGTGAGTAACCTAGGCTCTAATACTAATTGAAATCCCTATAAAGTTATCCTAGAAGTGGGTGAATGGGCTATCAAAATTACTCTACCCTTTCTTGCCAATGTTGGGATTAATTTTAATCTTCTTAAAATTAGTTCAGGTGTGTGTATGCAATAATGTGCTTACTCAAGTATTTAAACAAACATGTAATGAGCAATATTAGATATGAGCACAAATAGAGAGATAAACAATCACACACTCAATCCACAACACAAGATTTATAGTGGTTCGATACAAAGGCCTACGTTTACTCTTCTAAAGCTCACTACCAAGCTTAGGTATATTTCATTTAGATTGTCACATACAGCCTAGGTCAACATACAAAACCTAAGTACTTGCTCACAAATAAGCTACATAACAACACTCGGTGTCTCCAACGAGTTTACACTACTTCCGGTGTCTCCGATGGAGGTAGTCAAGCTTTTGGTGTATCCGATAAAAGCAAAGCAATAGAAGATGAATGAATATGCAAATGAATACAAAGAGAATAGAAAATATTACCACTAGGTTGGTTGATTTATTGTTCTTACCATATGTGAGAGTGCTCCTTATTGTGCTGGTTTGCCTTATACACCCACTTCTTCATCAAGCTATGGCACTAGAGCTCCTCGAGCTAGGCCAACAACAAAGGGGTTTCCACAATGAATAACCTAAACCACACCTCTCAAATAGATGCTAGCTACAGTAGAGCTAAAAGAAAACCAAGAGATATTTTCTTGAGGAACTTTCAAGCTTGGAGCTCAAGCAATGGAAGAAGAGGGGTTTTAACCCTTGGAGGTACTTTTTAGCAAAGGAAATAACACTCTCTTGAATGCTTGAAGTGTCTCGCTCTAAAGGGAAACTTTTCCTTTTGTAGAGGATGGAAAAGGCTCAAAATCCTTGGATTAAAATATTTTCAAATGGGTAAGAGAAAATAGTCATTCATTCAAAACGAAGTTTTGGCAAACTTCCAAAAGTCAGAGCCATGATAGATTATGAAGTCATTTTTCATGACCTCCACAAAATGCTTGGGGTGTCTCAGTGGTGTTGGCCCACATTTAAGTCATAACCTATCCATGATCAATTATGGACTTTGTGATTGATCATGGGGTCTTTAGGAGCCATGTCCATGATTGATCATAGAGAAGAGGCTCAGTCCTTGGGTGGCCATTTTTCCTATTTGCGATCGATCATGGACTTTGTGATCAATCACAAACAGTGAAGTCTCTATTTTTCACTTTTGTGATCAATCATGGGGTTTATGATCGATCACAAATAATGAATTTTCTACTTTCACTATTTTGTGATTCTTAGGGGGTCAACATCCTCTTGGGGTCATTTTGGGGTGATCAACCATGTGTGGGGACTCAACTTGGGTCATACTACAGGAAACCTATGAAGTTACATGCATGCCTTTAACTCCTTGGGTGTTGGGACCCAACTTGAGTCTTGGTCTTCAAGGCTTGACTGTTGGAGTTTTTTCCACACCTTTGCCCATGGATTTGACAAATGATGCTCTTACATCAATAATCTATGTGCTTTGTCCTTGAGTGTTGAACAAGATTTTTAGAAATGCCTATTACATTCTTGTTATCTACAAACAATCTCATTATGGCTCAACTCATAATCCTTGACCATTTGTCTCATCCACAAGAGTTGTGTGCATCCACTGCCCACAGCAATATACTCAGCCTCAGTAGTTGACAAGGAAATGGAAATTATTTCTTGTTGTGCCAAGAAATAAGATTGTTGCCTATATAGAAGCAACCTCTACTCATGCTCTTATAATCCTCCACATTGCTAACCCAGTCAGCATCTGAGTATCCTACTATCTCAAATATGGTGTCAAATGGGTACCACAACCCAAAATTCGCAGTCCCATGGACATATCGGATGATCCTCTTAGCTCTTTTAAAATGTGACTCTTTAAGAATAGCTTGATATCTAGCATATGCACCTACACTAAAGAAAATATAAGGCTTGCTCGCAGTCAAGTAAAGCAAACTCCCAATGATGCTCTAGTAATAGGTGGAATCGACCTCGGCTCTTTCAAGGTCCTTAGTGATTTTGTCACTTGTGCTAATGGGGGTGTGTGGACATCGCGGAAAGACCGAGTGGTCTACTCGCCCTACTTCGGGGAACCATGCCCAGCTGACTTAGGTCGGCCTCTGGGCTTTAGTTTAAAGTCACCACCAACTCGGATTTTTATAGACAGGGTTAGACGTCTGCCTCCTTTTTAGGGGAAAGAAGGATTACCGGCCTTGCGGCCCTGGCTAGACTCGAAAGTCTAGGGATTGACTCTTGGACTAGTCTGGTTTTTCAGAGATTTAGGTAAGCTATTTGGTTGCAATTGGGGAACGTGTTAGGCACCCCAATTACCCACCTTTTTAGGGTAGCTCCTCTAACCTAGCAATTTTTAAGTTCTAGTAAGCAAAAGTAATTAGTTGAGACTCTTGGTCAATTTATGATTGTATGTCTGAAATAGGATGTACATCTGAACTCAGCGTGTAGGGCTGAATTTGGTGGTATGTCCAAATTCAGACTATACACCTGAATTTCAGGTACCCCTGATCTCTTAGTATGCCTGATCTTCACAGTGAAGTGATTTCAGGTGTAC
>JAOXJP010023585.1:0-17171 GCA_025762735.1 Platanus orientalis
GTGTACCTTAGGTGACATACTTTTAAAATAAGGGTAACATTTAAAAAATAATAATAATTTTCATATCATAATGATTTTCTTTTCAAGTATGTACTTAAATAGTGTTTTTGTCATGCATGCCTTACTTTTCTAAAATAAAGTCATTATTTTCAAACAAAAATGATTTTCACACAAAAAAATGTCACATATTTTCAAATATGTATATATTATGTTTTCAACATCGAGTCTCAATCATAACAAATAGGAGCATTTAAAAAATAATAATTTTCAAATACATGTAGTATTTGAAAATTATATCATTTTCCTAGATTGCATGTCACGTTAGTTTTTTTTAGATGAATTTTTAAAACCTAAAGGGGTTCCATTCTTGTGGTCAAATGACTGTAGTTTAGTATAGGCCCTCCAATGATAGGTTTAGGTGCTCAATCTTAGGGAATTTTTTGTTAAACCACTAATCAAATCTTATATCTTCGATCCCATGTAAATGAAAAATGTTTTATAAATTTTATTATGAACATTTGAATTTATTTTAATTTAATAATGATGAGTTGACTTCAGAAAGGGTTTGATGGATAAGTTTTTATAGAAGAATGGTTATCAGTGAAGAAATAATAGGTCCTTTTTATCTAGAGAACAAGGGGAATTTTACCCTTAAGTGTAGAACGTTTGGAGATGCTAGGATCCCAAAATCTTGAAGGTCCAAAAGAATGGCATAGATTTCAAATACCTTGCTAAAATTGAAGTCAAAGCAGAGAATACCTTGAAGCTATCATGACAAGAAATCACTTGTGTTGATGTATGTCAATCTCATGGTCAAATGGGTAGTGGTATGCATTTTGTAAGTATCCTATGCTCTCACAAGTTCAACACATGAAAATAAGAAGGACCAAAGACCTGAAGAGGAGATCGGAAACTACCTTGAATTTGCCACACCAAGAAAGGTATAAAACATGCATTGCATATCATTTTAATACCTTGAAACCAATCTAGACATGGTGGTAGGTCTCTTACAAAAGCCAAAGCCAAAAGACACAACGGCAAACCCCCCACAATGCCCAAAAGCATGTACCAAAATTTTGGGAGTCATAATCGATTGTGGATCAAGCAAATGATTTTAGTGTAATCGGTTGTGGATCATGCAATTAATTACGAGTGAAATGTAGGCAGAGTCAAAAACTCCCGAGGCCAAAACTCATATGTTGTAATCAATTGCAATATCTATTTGGGATCAGAGTAAGGCCCGTTATCGATTGCGAGATCCATAATCAATTGTGGATTAAGCAATCGGTTATAAGGGTAACTTTGAAACATTTTTAAAACACGAATTTCAAGGAGAGTTTTTCAAAATTTGAACTCCATTTTCAAATCCAAGACTCCAAAATGTTGTCATTTATAAAATATTTCAATCCAAAGGCCACGGGTGCTCCTCAACGCTATAAAAAGAAATTTTTCCTTTTAGGGTAAAGATCTCCAACACTCTAAGCTAGTTAGAGAAAGCTCAAAAGCTTACTATATTAAGAGCATCATCTAGTTTGAAAAACACCATTGCCTATTGGTTTTAAGCTTTTGTAGCTAACACTCTTCATTAGATTCTTTCTCTCTTTCTCTCCTCTTAAATTCCACTCTATTATTATTGAGGAGAAGTTTTGGAGAATTCTTTCCCTAGAGGAAACTCACATTTGACTGAGCTTAAGGAGTACTGAACCAAATACTTAGGGCTTGTGGGTAGCTAAGGAAAATTAGTTCAAGAAGGAGCACCCCACTTTGTGAAACTAGCAACATCAACCAACTTGTGGTAATATTTGTTTAACTTTTCATTCATTTGTATTCATATTCATTATTGCTCTTACTTTACTTCTACTAGAGACACCAAAAGCTCAACTACCTTTGCTGGAGACACGAAAAGTAGTACACACTCATCGAAGACACCGAGTGTTGTTGTTTAGCTTTCTTATGAGCAAGTAGTTAGGCTTATTTTTTACCTAGGTTGTAATAGTACCTAAATGAAATATACCTAAGCTCAGTAGTGAGCTTTAGAAGAGTGGACGTAGATGTGTTGAACCACTACAAATCTCTTATTGTGGTTTGTATGTGTGATTGTTTGTCTTTTTATTTGAATATTCTATACTACTCTTGCATAGCACATGGTTGACATAATACTTGAGTAGACACATTAAAGCACACACTCACACTTGGGGTAAGTTAAAAAAGAATTAAAATCAATCCTAAGTTAAAATTGAAAAAATGGATAAATTAATTGAGAAATCCTATTCACCTCCCCTCTAGGATTACATTAGAGCAATTTCAACTTGTCAATTAGATAATGCCCTAGGGTCACTATGGCATGAGTTTTACTCTAGGACTTTCTAATAAAACACAAATTCTTCACCTCCTTCTAGACGTACACATTTGATGTAAAGAAAGTGATGATGTTGTGTGCTACAAATAGGATGGGTTAATAATGAATTGACAAAAAAAAAAAGAGAATGAAAGAAAAATGTGTGTTGAGGATCTTAAATCAAAATTTATTCTAAATATCAAATAAAGCACCCTAATGACTAAGGGAGATAACCCCTAAACGTTCAAAGATAGAATGGAATGCCATTTTCGGCCGAATAGATTCCCCAAAATATCCCATTCCACCTTCACCACTAGTGAGTCTGTCTGATCCTTGAAAAAATAGCCTTTCTTTGTCAAGCCATCCCTCCTTGGATGTTCATCTTAATTGAAAAGATGTCAAAATTCATGTGATCCTAAAAAAAAAAAGAGAGAAACTAAGCAAATAAAAAGAAAGAAAAGAAGAGTTCGAAGTACGTTTGACTTGATTCCTAAAGGGTATGTAAGCAACCTATATCCAGGTTTAGTCACATCAATAAAGTATACATCTGGGGGATCTTCGGTGCATATCAGTGATGTAATAAGCATGTGATATATTGTATAATTTACAAAGGGGGAAATTATCCATATTTTGTAATGAATCAAAAAATTATCTTATGTCATGATGAACACCTAAACCCTAACAATGATTCAATAAAATTTGAGCATTTATCCCCATTATTGGTACCTATGTCCTAAGCCATTTTTGTCCTACAAACTAAATCATCCTTGATCTTTGATCATTGGGGAAAATCCTTAAGACAAAAAGGCTTTAGAATTTCCTTTAGCAAAATATTGGATGATGATGGAAACTTGACACAAGAAAAAAGAGAATAAAAAAGTAAAACAAAAAAGCATGTTTGAAAGGACATGGTGAAAATCTGAAAGGACACCATAAGTAAAAGCATTAAACATAGAAAAATAAAAAACTACAGGTATAGTGAAAACCGGATTCCGACACCATGGGAAAAAATAACATGGATGTCAAACTTGGGAACTCTATAGTTCCAAGGGCAAAAAAAGAAAAAGCAAACAAAAAAAGTCAATTAAGGTCTACTCATCCTATATTCAAATGTCGAATAACATACAAGAACATCAAGAAAGAGGAAAAATGTCAAGATGTAATAAAAAATAGGACAAATTAAGGGGGTTCATCCTAATGTGCACTAGTGAAGTATGGGAAAAAGGAAAACAAAAAGCAAGTGAGAATGATGCAAGGATAGTCCCAGGAGTCCAAATATATTCTAAGAGTTAGATCAAAACCAAAGAGAAATAACCCTCATTATTCATAAGAATCCAAAATAAGGGGGAAATAAGAGACAAAAAGAAGAACCACACTAAGCTGGGGTAAAATATCAAACATTTATAAAGACAAAGGCAAAGGAAATCAAATCAATGGACAAAAGATGACTATAGGGGACAGAATACTCATAGGATAAGATTGTGCACAATACAGATTGGGGAAAAATTATCAAATATTGAAAACTCAAGTCTAATTGAGAACTCAATAAACTAGTTCCATACATCAAAGGGCGTTTGACATAAAAAGGGGAAACTAACCCAAAACTTCAAAAGTTGACAGAAACTTGATTAAGTCTTCTTTGACAACCATCATTTTAAAAGATATCGCCAGGCCATAATGAATTCAAGCACAAAATAAAATCATCAAATAAAAAAATCAAAATAATAATAATCAATAAAAGAAATTCAACAAGATTAGATAAATCAAAAGTCAATAAACTAAAAGTAAAAAAAAAAGAGTATGAAATCAAATAAAGTTAAGGGCAATTCAAAAAAACAATTGTGCTAAATTTACTCTCAACATTCAGATTCACCTTACAATAACGGTGATCCCATTGCATCTAAATTTGATTTATGGCAATGGCATTCCCAATATTCGAGTGTGCCTTATCGAAATGACACTCTCAACATCTGAATTCACCTTACAATAATAGTGAACTCATTGCATCAAGGTTCAATGGTATTTCCAACATTCGAGTGTGCCTTACGGAAACAGCACTCTCAACATCTGAATTTACCTTACGGCAATAGTGATCTCATTGCATCCTGATTTACCTTATGGAAACCGCATTTCCAAAATACAAGAGTGCCTTACAATAATGGTGTTATCAATGCATCGAGATCTGCCTCATAGCAATAGCATTCCCCAACATCTGAGTGTATCTTATAGAAACGATACTCTCAACATCGAGTTCATTAAATTAAATCTCTTGTTAATTCATCCCAAAGTAATGAAAGTTAATTTTTAGTCAAGTTATCTGGGGGCCAACAAAAACAAATCTAATTAAGAGTGTATTTATTATGATTAAAAAAAAGAAAATATGAAAAATCTAGGAAAATGCAATCTCATGAGCACCTTTACATGTGTTATAGAGGTTGCTAAAATAAAAAGGTCATTTGATCGGTCCCTATCTTGGTTTCATTGCATTTTTTCGCTTCATGCCATTCATTTCATTTGCATACATCCAAGCATCAAACCTAAACAAAAAATGAAAAAAAATCTATATGTCTTTTTTATTTTTATTTTTTTCTTTTTTAGTCTTTTACTAGATTTTTAAAGGTTTTTACTTGTTTGATACATTTTTTAGATTTTAAATATTATTTTGACTTTTTTTCTTTTTCAAGGCATCCAAGCCCCATATACTATAGACTTTCAATGTCTTTCAGTATGAGCATAATTCCAAAGCAACAATGCACACGTGAGTTAAAAAAGAAAATATACATTGCTCTTAAATAAGTTATGTGGCATTAGTTTTCAAAATTCTTCCAAATTATAGAACTTCCCATATCAGACCATGTAGAAAGATAGCTTGTTATGACATGAGTTTTTTCGACTCGATAAGTTATCCTTCTCTAATAAATACTAATTAGAAAACTATTTTTCTAAAAAATTGGATGACTCATGACTTATTTAGAATTAATAATTATTTTCTTACCTGAGCCAAATTTAGTGCTTTCTAGACGTTGCCACTCGTTGACAAACAACTCACGTCAAAGAGGGGCATCTGTCAACACCTAAATTTGATCTTGGGCCTACAAGGTTCTTTCAATTGGCAACACTAACTCTCTAAAATGGACCTTATTAGGCATCCTAGTAAACCAATGTGGTTAAATGACCTCCCATTTTAGGTCATTCCCGTTCTTTCCTAATTTGGCACTCTTGACCCTGGATTTCTCCTAAGATCTTTATAGGATCCACTTTCTTCATCTTCCTATCCTTCCTTCTAATCTCAGAGCTTTTTGAATGGTTGTCCCAAGTTCGGTCACATCTATATTGATAATTATAATTTTACCCCTCATCAAAGGTGGATAATTGAATCTCATCGTACAAGCATCAAATGACCAATCAAGAATCACAGATGCGTATAGAACATCCCAAAACCTTAAAGTAGTGTGTTTGATCATCAAGATCCATTGTATCGAGTTTAGGTGAATCTTGACCCTCGATTTGTAATCTTTCAAAATTTGACCAAAATATACTTTGGACGATCAATCAGACACCATAGATGGATTCAGCATGCCTCAAAACCATAGAGTAACAAATAAAAACTTCAAAGTCCATTCCTAAGTCTTTCATCATACCATGTTAAATTCTAATCATACGATCTAGTACTTTAAGATCCCAAATTGAAACTCGGACCCCACCATGATGATTAGTTTCATCAATTTAGTCAAGGTATATAATTTCTCAAAATTTTCATATTTAGACAACAAGATTCTAGATGGGTATACCATTTTACAATGCATTGTGACACGTTGAATCAAAATCCTACTTTCTTTTACATGTGCTGTCACTTACTTAATCCTCCCTCATTTTTTGTGTGAGCACAATCCCCCAATATCTAAACTTATATACAAACACCTTGTTTTTGCTTAAGTCCAAACTTATACACAAATATTTTAGGTTGGTAAGTCACATACTCAGCATGAGTCCAACACACCTAAATTCATATCACATTACTCTTTTTGGTCCATGCCACATACCCTACATGTGTCACGCACACTCCCATTCCACTTTTGAATTCTTAATCACATCCTTCCCATTTTAATTGACAATTCATTGCCACTTACGAAGAGATGGTGTCAATTTTGGGTCACCAACCCTCCTTTCCTAAAACCACCTAGCCACCTCATTCCAATCTTCCAATTATTTCCCTTTTTGGTCCAAGACACTCTTCCATTCACTTTTATTTCTTTAGATGAAAGCCCACATGTGTGAAACACACTTAGGCATACTCTCATTCTACTTTTGAATTTTTAATCACTTATTCTTCCATTTTTAGTTGACATCTCATTACCACTTAAGCAAGGATTATGTCAATTTTAGCCCACCAACTCACCATTCCTAAAACTACCTAGCACCTCATTCCAATCCTTCAATCATCTCCCTTTTTGTCCAACACACTCTCATTCACTCTCTTTTCTTTAGATGAAAGCCTAATAAAATCCTATAAATAGGAGACTACCCTCTTTCTACTGACATGAAAAATCCAAAAAAAAATCCCAAAGAAGCTCTCTCTATTTATCTCTACGATGGAGAAAAACCCTAAGACCACCCCTCTCATCTTCTCTCCCTCTCTCCTAGTGAAGCAAGAATGGAATAAACCTTAAAGGAATCGTTTGCCCAACTGCAAGAAAGAAAGTCCATCACACCATTTGAACTTACAAAATGTATTCATTCATATTTTATTATTGTTATTTTTTTTTATTGATCATTATTGTGTGTATACTTGTAGTTTTACTATTCTCATTTTTTATCATTATTATTTTCTTAACTTGTAGTAACATCTTATAATTATTGAAGTTTGAATTTAAAATCCTCATTTTTTATTGATATTCATTGTTAACATATGCATTCAAACTATTCAATTCTTTCGTTGTCTATGGTTCATTTGTTTATTTTTTTAATATCTCTAATACACAAACATCTCCACTCATCATTTTGGTTCTTATCTTTTCATTTGTCTATTAGTGTTAAAATGAATCGATTTGTATCTTCTTATTTCATCCTATTCTTAGGTCCCTTCTCTCACACGAACAGGAACTCTTCCACCATCTTTTACGTAGATCACCTTTCCATCATTACCCTCCATTCAATTTACTTATTTTCTCCCCTATTTACAAACCAAAGTTGAAAACCGAGATTAAACTATACCTCTCGTCCCTCTATTACTCATAGTCATTATTATTACTATTCTCAAACATGCAATGACTCTTATTCATTATTGTTTTTTTTTATTAACTCATGATGCTATTTTTTAAAAAAATTTCTTTATGTGATTGAATGTCATTCTTCATTTTTATAGATCATATTGTTGTATATTGTGTTTGTCCCATTATTTTTATACACACCCATCTCCACACATGTGAACACTCCTCCCCTCTTGTTTTATCATTTTATTCATTTTGATACCCCTCTTTTCATTGTTTATTGTCTCACCCACACTATCACTGGTCCTTCATCCTTATATTTTTTTTGTACACTTTGTTTGCTGTTATGTTTTCCCTTTCCCTTTTCATTTTATAATTATTTTTCTAACATTTTATTATTTTATTTTTCTTGTCATATTATTCTTAATAAAAGGTGGATCTCTATTTAGCTTCTTCTCTTTATTATTATTATTGCATTTTTTTTATTTTTTTTTATTCTCTTATTTTTATGGATAGCTTGTGTGTTGAATCAAAATCCCTTGTATATATATTATGTCCTAACTCCCATGTTTCACTTAATTACATGGAAGCCACTTAAGGTACACTCTCTAAACTTTTATTTTATTTTATTTTATTTATTTTTATCATATAGCATGTTAAGTAGATGGTTGTTTTGTTAATTAAACTTAGGTAACATGTTTTATATACATTAATACACACATGCACTAATCCATTACCGAACCACTAATCCAAAACTCTGAGTTGATCAACTTATTAGGAGTGATATTTTCAAAACAAATTATAAAATAAAAATGATTTTTTTAAACAGATGTCCAATTACATCTTAAAAAGGGCTGGTGGTGATTCCTTGTCATCGTAGGTTTGGTCCATGATGAGTGGACCACTTTCTAAGAGGCCCACCCATCGTGCAAAAACCAAGGCCCACAATGAAGGCTCTGATCCAAGATTCTGCTTCATGTGTGCATCGGATTGGTAGTTCCCCTAAACTCCAGTGGTCGCATTCTTTAAAACCACTTGATTATGTGATTTACATTTCCAATGCCTCTTTCTTTTAGTTGTCTCTCATTGGTGATATGATCCCTCATCACCTCAGTGAAGCCATGGATAGCTCCCAAAATCCCTTCAAAATGTTCTCTCTCATGAGCCAAATTAGAGGATGCATGTCTAGTACTCATCATAGGTGGCTTCAAGTACCTAAACCAAGCAATAACACATTTAGAATCATAGAGAATAATAAGATACAAAAAGATCAACTAATATCCTTAATCACAATTCAATATGAATCCTCATATATATAAAAGTTAACATCAAGTCCCTTATACATAGGGATTCAATTCTCCAAAGTATTTCGCTACTTCCCATTTTATGTCACCTTTAACTCCACTTATTCACATGATCACTCATCCAATAGTCTATAGAACATAAACCTGACTCTGATGCCAATATGTCATGCCCCTGAACCCGGACTTAGATCATGTTCGTATGCGCCTTGGATTCAGAGCCGTGGCATTGACACTCGATCCATTTTCCATAATATATACAACCATATAATAGTAGTTTCATAATCTATTACATTCCATAATATGCAGAAGCATGAAGACATATGCTCATGCCTTACCATAGACATAAGCCTTACATCATTTAAACCATACTCTTGATTCAATACCTTTACATTTAGCGGAAGCATAACTCATTCATAACATGTAATCACAACCATGCCATCCAAAATATAACGTGCAATGAACATATCAACCCATCTATCCAAATATGAAGTGACTATGAGTATAATATAAAAGCTCCCACATTCACATAATATCCAACAAAGTCTACCAAAGTACTTCCAACTCTAATACATTTGATCCAATGTAAAGACATTATTACATTCATCCAAATAAAAGTAATAAAGTCTCAAAAATGTAAAGTCGTCATCCCATCTAACATGAATCAATTCCATGCATTATCATCCCATCACATATCATCATAACTTATGCCAATTGGGTGAGCTTGACAAGCTCAACAAGTAAAAATGCAAACCATGTTCAAGTGATAAAGAATAAGACTTGCACATAGGCTTCTCTTACGTAACATAAACATGGATAGCAATATGAAGCTCAAATTATAAGAAACTATAACATATAAGTCCATGGTACAATTAAATAAGCATCATAAACATAATCATTGTCATAGACAATAAAGGAGTACATGTCACAATGTAACGATAAGTGTAGCATCATTCATTTTCAGATTTAGTCAATATATCACTTTTTCATATTCGTTTTCATATTTCTTTCAATAGTTAGTTCACTTATCATTAGGATTCGAATACGTTTATATCACAAGGTTCATTTACGTATAGACTTGATCAAATGTTTTATTCATTAGTTCATATCACTTGTCAATAGATTTCAAAGATTTGATCATTATTCTCCATTGTAGTAACCCAATGGGAGGTCCCAGAACTATGTTCAATAAGATTCAATAGGTTCAATATGAAGAAGAGGCATAAGTCAAGTCAATATCAATAACTTTCACTGTAGCAACCCAATGGTAGGTCCCAAAATGATACTCAAAGGTTCAATGGTTCAAGGTTCAATAAGGTTTTTCCTTGTTTTGACCCAGGGTTAGGTCACTCCCTTGTTTAGAACCTATGTTAAGTTCATCCCTTGTTTAGATCCAAAGTTAAGTCATCAAAATGCAAAATTTTACCTTGTTTCAACCTAGGGTTGGGTCCCTCCCTTGTTTATACCCAAGATTAAATCCCTCACTTGTTTAAACCCAAGGTTAAGTCAAAGAATTTTGTCAAAAGTTTAATAAGGCTTAAAGAGGATTTAGTAGTTCAAAGGTTCAATAACTTTTCAAAGTTCAATAAACAATTAAGACATATCAAAGGATATCAATAGTCAATAAGTTTTCTCATGACATATGAAAGAAGTCTTCATGGTTCAATGAGTTCCAATCATAATACTTTCACAGTTCATAATTCATTTATATAGATCACATATGATCATTACATCGTTTAAACTTCCATAATTCATAGTTCTATGATCTTTCATATCATTAAATCTTTGCTTTAATCTATGGAATCGATAACAACAATCATTGGTTTATATTTCATAGTCCATATTTGAAAATCAAAGCTTCAATCATACTTTATTTCAGGCAAAGACTCTTTCTCATGTTCAATTTCATGTTAGTTCAAAGGGAAACACATCTCTTATGGAAATTCGATAAGATTCACTTAAATCAATCATATCATGTTCCATAATAAGAAGTTTCAGAGGGACTCTTATTAATTTGATCTTAGATCCATGTCAATTACATGATTAACATATGGCTTTCAAAGAAAACGTCATGGATCTATCAATAGAAAGAAATATGAGATCAAAATATACATAGGTTCAATATTCATAGCAACTTATATGAGAATTTCAATGGAAAACATGAATTCTTCAAAGGAACTTAGCATAGGTGATGAGAATGGCATTCAACTCACATAACAATCACTTACAATCATAAGATCATCAATCTAGAGCAAAGCTCTCATGGTTTATAATAAAAAATAGTCCAGCAATGGGAGCCATAATCAATTCACAAAGATCTATAGGAAACAAGGAAGAAATGACATTAGTGCTTTCAAAGCCATAATTAAACCTTCCTCAATGGTCAGTCTCTACAATTAATGGTATAGATTCAATGAGAAACTATAGTAGAATGAGAATCTATGGTCTAATTCTCTAATCTCTACCAAAACAAGTCTAGATCTAAGTAGCTTAGAGCTTACCTTGCTTGGGTGATCTCCTTTTTTTCCAATTCACTCTCCCTTTTATTCTCTCTTATGCCTATGAGATTTCCCTTTCTAGAAAGATTCTAAGTGAAGGGGAGAAATCCCTATTTTTATTTTTCAAATCTGGGGGTGGTGAGCACTCCCCTCATGCCGTGAGCGCTCAAGATACCCACTCACGATCACTCGCGTGTCCTCACGAATGCTCAGGGGCCATAGGAACAACCATTCACGTGGTTAAGTGAGCTCTCGACCTGAGATTTCCCCAAAAAATCAATGTTCTGGACTTTTTCCCACGAGCGCTTGCCTAGGGGCATGAGCAATCAGGACAATGCAGTATAGTGTATTTTGGGTCTTTTTGGGCCCTCTAATACCTTTTTAGTATGTGCATTTCCATGGACATACACCCATGGTTGCCTAAGGTCTTTTATGCTCTTTGGGTTGGGTTAAGTCAATATACAAATCAATCATTGCACCTAACCATGCAATGAATGTGTAGGGTGTTACACAAACCATTGTACTATTTACCATCTCCCTCATCTTTGTAGTGGGTGCTACGAAGGGTAATGAAACTAAGTAAAAGGATGAGGGTCACTTTCTTTGGAATTGAATATCAAGTGGAAGACCTATTTTTCAGAAATCGATATGAGGAGGAATGGTAGTATGAAAGGAGGCACATGGAGATCAAAAGGAAAGGTTAGAAGTTGTAGGAATTTTAAGCTCAAAAGACTCATTTCCCCCATAAACTATGAAAATGCAAGGAGTGGAAGGAATCAACCAAGAAGAAGGAACCTGGAGGTAGGACACACTAAAGGTCTGAATAATACCTATTAACTATGAATATCATATCTTGGAACATTGGGGCTTGGGGAGCCAGGAGGAGAGAACTAGTGTGAAAGACATATGCAAAATATGGAAGGTGGATCTATTAGTTCTACAAAAGACCAAAATGAAGACTTGGAATAACTAATGCAAGCCACTTTTGAGGAAGACTATGACACTCTGCATTACTTTAAACTTGCTAAACTATAAATGCTAATGACTTGATGTGAGAATGTCAATATATGTGTTAAATGGTGGACTCTTTTAGGGTTATGTCACATGAGAATTAACAAAAGAAGAAGGTAAGAGAATGGGTATGATAAAAATCTCAAAAACTCAAGAATTGAAAAAAATCTGACATTTTCTAACTGATCATGAAAATTCCAAACTGGTCAAACCCTAACCGATCAGAAAATTTTATGACTAGTCCGGAAGGCCTGGGTGGATTATAAGAAAGAGTCAGAGACCTTCTGACAGAACAAAAAAATCTTGACCGATCAGGAATGTGGAAATGTGCATTTTTAGAAAACAAAAATTTAGCATGTCAATTACTTCTATTTTTGTGTGGGACTCGCTTTTGACAAAATAAAACCTTAAGATTACCTAATTAAGATTTAAAAACATAAGAAAAGAGTAAAGAAGAAAAAGATCAAGAATTTTAGGATAAAGGGGAAAGAAAACCCCAATTTGGCAAAGGTGAGTCATGGAAACCCAAACCAATGAGAGATTTTGCCCACTTTTGGAATTTTTTTAAGGATTTTTAAGAGATCTCAATGTTTTTGGTGTCCAACATTATTATTTTAGCATAAAAAGAGGTGTTGGAGGATTCCATGAAGAGGATCCACAAGAGAAAAGGGATTTTGCAAGAAGAAGCTTAGAGATTTGATAAAAGAATGAATGGTAAGTGATGATATAGGATATGCAAATGTTTCTATTTCTTTAGGTTCCTAAAAACATGTATTTCAAACTTTATGACATGAAAATGATTTCATTCCATATGTATATGATTTTTCCATGCTAGGATCTTAGATATCTTTGCCTAATCTTGTGATTTGTAAAACATTCTATGTTTTCATTGCTAAGATTTTAGAAATCTTCATTTTAAACATATGATTTGCATCTATTTGAAGGTTTTGGTTTCCAAAAACATGTAGATTCACTTATATGTTCTTCAGAAGTTTTACAAATTGATTTCTATGGATCCTAACATTAGACTTGAAATATTTTGTCCTTTTGATACATTTTCCTACTTGAATGAGAATTGAAAAGGCTTCCAAAACCCATAATTCCTTACATGCTCTATAGAAGGGTTAAGATCTTATGTTTTATGACAAAAAAATTGGTTATATGTATGTATAGATTGAAAGAAGTATGATATGTATGGATTAGGAATTGTTTCGAAGATATAAGTTATGTTATCATGTGATTAAACATATTTGATTATGAAAATGGCATATAAATTTGTGTGTGTATATGTGAAATGAATTTATGATCAAATTATGTGTTTTGAAAGAAATTGATATCTTGTACATCACTATATGAAGTGAAATTTTGATTAGACCCATGTGTTTTGATATGATCCCCCTAGTGGGAGTTAAACGATGGCCAAGATCCCATCATTGGGGATTAAACAATGGCATAAGATTCTGCCATTGGGAATTAAATGATGGCCAAGATCCCGCCATTAAGGGTTAAACGACAGCATAAGATTCCTCCATTGAGAGTTAAACTTTGGTCAAGATCCTACCGGTGGGGGTTAAACGATGGTATAAGATTCCGTCATTAGGAGTTAAACAATAGCCAAGATGCCACCATTGGGGGTTAAATGATGGTATAAGATCCTACCATTGCGAGTTAAATGATGGCCAAGATCCTGTCATTGGGGGTTAAAAGATGGCATAAGATCCCACCATTGGAAGTTAAAAGATGGCCAAGATCCAGCCATTGGGGGTTAAATGATAGCATAAGATCTCACCATTGGGAGTGTAACGATGGCTATGTATCGTATGAAAGAGAATTGTAAGCATTCCAAATGGAAAGGTAAAACCAAATATTTTTATGACAAGTAAAGATCGTATAAAATTTGATAAGAAATAAATATATATATATAATTTGAAAAAAAAGTGAAATCATATATGTTTTAGTTGTGAAAATAAATTTTACTAGTAATAGTATATGTTTCAAAAATCTTATGCATTGATTCCATTTTTTTATTTCAAAGCTATATGATATCTAGTTATATTAAATGTTCATGCTGAGCTTGACCCAATTCTTTGTATATTTTGTATGATTACTTACGAGTCATGGACTCACTCATCCGTAACATTTTTCATATTTAGACTAAAGAAGCACCACCAAGAGGATGCAAGCAAGGCATAACACTTGGGTCATGCAAATTTAGTTATTTGTCTTTCTGGTAGATAGCTTAGTCTAGATGTCCATTTATGTTTAGACGTATCATATGGTGACTTGTTTTAAAAAATTCAAGGATTTTAATAGTTAGTTAAGTTTGAGATTTATCATTTCATGAGATGTTTGAATTTAGCATTGGGATGTGATATAAGTGATAGAGAATTATTTTTGGTTTTTAATTGGATTTTCATTCTTATGAAAAAGGAATAGATATTTTAAATTGAATGCATTTTGATGTACGTTATTGGATTACATTGCAAGATGTGAATGGATGTTAGTGATCTCAAATTACATTGCATAATTTATGAATGAATGTTAGCAAGATTAATATCCATTCCATATGTTTAATGAACAAATGCTTTAAACTCTGGAGATGATAACAAATGGTTTAAGAGTTGCATGAGGAGGATTAATGTCATACTCTGAATCTGGGATCGTCCCAAAGAGAGTCTAGGTTCAGGGCATGATAAAGATGGAGGTGGAACTTCATACACAAGGCGACAATAAGGAGAGCTGGTGGTTTATTGGTGGTGTGGAATAAAAACATGACTGAAGTTGTGGATCAAAGGGTTGATGTTTTTTATATCTCAATCAAATGCAAGACATTGAATGATAATTTTGAATAGGTATTCATGGATGTTTATAGTCCTACAGATGCTGGCCAAAGGAAGGAATTGTGGGAGGAGTTGAACAATGTACAGAGTTAATGGTAGGCACCATGGTGTATAGGAGGTGATTTCAACAAAGTGATATACCCATATAAGAAAAGAGGTAACCATGGATTGAAAAATCATATGAAGGAATTTTTAAAATTTATTGAATTGCAAGAAATAATTGACCTACCTCTTCAAGGAGCTATATATGCAAGGACTACTATGCAATACGAGCCCTTAATGAGTTGGTTAGATAGATTCTTGGTATCTGCAAATTTCACTTCCTAATCTATAGTCAGATCACAACCCTATCTTTTACATCATTTAACTCAAAAACGAAGTCCTATTCCATTTATGTTCACATTAAGGAGAAGATGGATGAATGGTAAATGTCTTTTCAATTTGAGGGTACAACTAGTTACATGGTTGGATAGAAACATAGGGCCTTAAAAGGGGAATTAAAAAATATAATAAAGAGGTGTTGGGGAGGGTGGAAAGAGTGTAAAATGGAATGCTTGTGGAAAATGGTTGAAATCAATAGTAAGGAGCAACTAGGAGTAATTTCTCCTAATGAGGCCATGACTAGAGAAGAAGAGCGGAAAATGCATATAAAATTACCACAAATGGAAGAGATACCATGGAGACAGAAAGCTAAAATTAACTGGCTGAGTCAAGGAGATGCTAATACAATTTTTTTCCATAAGTTTGTAAATATGAGATCTAATATCAATCATATAACAAGATTGAAGAGGGAGACAAATGAGAAGAGCATTGAAATATTGAATGAAAATTTCTATAAAAAAAATTATATTCTGAAGAGGATAAGAAAAGGTCAAGATTGGAAGGGCTTGAGTTTAACCAAATACCTATTGAGAAAGTAATTCGGTTAAAAAGACCTTTCGAGGAGGATGAAGTTTTGGAGGCAATTAGATAATTGGGTAAAGACAAAGCTCCAGGACCATGTGGGTTCCCAATGAAGTTATTTAAGGTGTTTTGGCCAATAATGGGTGAAGATATCATGAATGTCTTGAAGGAGTTTCATAGAAAGGAAACACTATGTAGGAGTTCAAATTCTACATTTATGACCCTTGTACCTTAGAAAAAAAGAGGCGGTGGAGGCTAAGGATTTTCGGCCTATAAGTCTTATTGGTAGTGTATAAAAGAGAATCTTCAAGTGTTTAACATGAAGGTTGGAGGCGGTAATGGATCTTATTATTGGTGTAAGACCTTGTAAAACTCATGAAGGGTAAAAATATTTAAGCATGTGTAAAGGTAAAGTTGACTTAAAACATTTTTAGAAAGACCATTATCGTGTTTATGACCCAATAAAATGGATTAGAAGTGAGGAAAAATAAAAATAAGTCATGAACTAATCAAATCCTAAAGTTGTCCCAAGAGCATATTTGGGATAACTTCTTAGGAAAACATGTAACAACCCCAAAATAATTTTATGGCAAACCATATATCATTGGAAATATTTAGGAGTCTTATTTCCAATGAAACAAACAATGCATGAATCAAAGTTCCGCAGAGGAATTTATGGCCAATTTTCCAAGAAGAGGTCATGCTGGAAAAAAGTTTGGGTAGAACCTCGATCGATTGAGGGTACCCCCGATCAACTGAGAAAGGCCAACCTGATTGATCAGGGGTATACCTGATCGATCAAGAAAGAAAACCCCGATGGATCGGGGATAGGCCCGATCAATCGAGCCTATGGGTAGGATCCCCCTTAAGATTTGTGTTGCATGTGAGTTATGGTTTTTTTGTTTTAGAAACCCTATGGGACAACTCTAAAACCAACTTTTTATCCCATTTTGGGTTTGTATGACATAAGAAAGGGGATTTTTTAAGAGATGTGTGAAATTTTGGAAAACTTAAGAGAAGAGAGAGAACCTTCTTCTCCACAAGCTTGGTAGGTTGTTAGAACCTAGATC
>JAOXJP010023596.1:0-17170 GCA_025762735.1 Platanus orientalis
CACTAGCACTCCCGCACACCATTTTCTGGCCAACACACCTAGAAAAGTTTCCCCTAAGAATCTTCAACTTATTTTCAAAGACGTGACGTAACCTATGGATCCTTTGATATGCTTATCTTCCCACCAAGATTTGATTTTCTATATATATATATATATATATATCTTACTTTAAGCAAGATGGGCAAGTGATCTAAAAACGTACTAGGAAAAGCTTCTTGAAAAATCAAAGATGCCAACTCCAACCAATCAGCAAATAGTAATAAACGATCGAGCCTACTACAGGAATGGCCATTGGACTAAGAAATGAGGCACCTTTCAAAGGCGGGTCCATCAGACTATGATCCTCAATAGAATTGTTGAATGACCTCATCTACAAAGAAAATTAGGAAGCCTCTAGCCTTTCGGAAGGGTAACGGACCACTTCAAAATCCCCCTTGAAACACCAAGGTTGTTTCTAGTCTCCCATCAACATAGTCAACTCCTCCCATAGTCTCACAGAATCCCCTTAGTCACAAAAACGGCAGATGCCAGAGAAAGCTTAAATAAACCCATCGTCCTTATTCATACATAACACTGAGACTGAAAAGTCACCAATTCTATAGTCAATCACTTCCACTACTTTAGTACTCCAAGCAACTAGAATGCCACCCACTCTTTCCTCTACTTGTTTGTAAACAAACATAAAGGGTTTCCTTCCCCACAAATCTCTAGATTCTTTGAAAACCTATAAACAAACTTGAAAGGTGTCTTGAAGCCAGCTCGAACTCAAAACCTTGAAGACAAAAAAAAAAAAAAAAAATTGAACAAGAAAGAAGGCAAAGATGACACTTTGCTAGGAGAAGACCCAGCCAGCCCTAAACGTGCCAAGAGAATGTACAAAACATGTGGAGCTTTTTCTTTTCTTTAATTTCTTCAAAAAATCATTGAATGAAAATTACAAAGAAAAAACCCTTCTTATAGCCTAACATGCTTAGCTAATCTAGATATAGAAAATTTCTTAAATTTTAGCAATAAAAGATATCTACTTCTAATTAACTTTGGTAGTTGATACTCTAGAATCCTAATGAAATAAAACACTAAAAATAGAAACTAAATAAGAGTTATTTAGTAAACTTATCCACCTAATCTAGTGGTCCTCACATGATAATCTAACGACCTACATTAGTCACCTGGATGGATGAAAAACTCGCCCTCGAGTTTTAGAACAATGCATTCTTTTCCTTCTTTCTGAGAATGTGTTTCTATATGTTCTTGAGCGCCTCAATCCGAACTAGTTTGATCAAGTAGTCACACGCACCATGTGTGACAACCTTCATTTTTTTGGATAATATGTGACATCTTTCATAATAATGCCATTTTTGTCATTTGTTAACATCATGATAATGGAAAGGTCCATCTACTCAGAGAGCTTAAATCCATCCATATTAGGCCTATGGATATCAATAAGAACCATATTAAAGCTAATTTTACTCTCCCAAGGCATAGACAATGCAATTTCATCTACCTTCTTTTCATCATATTTGATTGGAGGCAAGTTCTTCATCCCACTCAAGTCTCCTAGCAAGCCCTTGTGCTCATGACCTATATTTTCATTGTAGACAAGAATGTCAAAAATTGGTGAAGATGATTTTTTTTACCTAGATCTTTTGATTCTAAAAATACAAAATCAAAATCCATTTTAGACGGCTCTCTTCAAGGAACACATGTATAAAATGGTGTTTCATAAACCTCATCATCCTCATATTCTTATGGAGTTTGGCTTTCGAGTAGTGTGATGTGCTATGGTAGGCCTTTAATCTATCTCCTCAATTGTACGATTTCTTCTCATGAGGAAGATACTATTGACTCAAATACCCTAATGCCAACTGAAGCTGGCTCGAATTCAAAAAAAAAATTGGACAAGAAAGAAGATGAAGATGACGCTTTGCTGGGAGAAGACTCAACCAGCCCAAATTGTGCCAATAGAATCCATAAAATGTGTGGAGCATTTTTTTTTTTTTCACAAAAAAAAGAAGATGAAAATTACAAAGAAAAAGCCGTTCTTATGGCCTAGCATGCCTAGCTAATCTAGATATAGAAAATTCTCTAAATTTTAGCAATAAAAGATATCTACTTCTAATTAATCTTAATAATCTAGAACCCTACTAAAATAAAATAAAAATTAAATAATAGTTATTTAATAAATTAATCCAACTAATTTAATTGTCCCCACATGATAATATCATTTCCTCAACATCCTTCTACAACTTTTTTTGTTCTCCTGATTCCGGAGATGTAATAGGTAGATGTTGGTGCCAATTTGTTTTCTTTGTTTACGGATAAGGAATAGCTTGATCAAAGGGCACACTAGTTCAATTTGAGGTATCTGTGGGAGCCATATCCTCTGGTCCACATTATTGGTGCTCCACTGGTACTCCAAGACACACAGGAGATATGGGCCCCACCTCGATTGTGTCTTGGAGTACCAGTGGAGCACCAACAATGTGGACCAGAGGATATGAATCCTATCTGTGTTGCTTGGACCTTGCAGCAAGGAAAGGATAATGGGAATTTGACAAAAGTGGCAACCAACTAACGGCATCTTGTGTATCATAGTAAGGGTTTCTAAATTTCATCTCTGTGGATCATGGACAACATGCAGGATGATGAAAACAGTACCTATAGGCAACCGGCCATGAAAATCAAACTTTGTTATCATATGATTAAAAGGATCAAGATCGATGACGATCTATTTCCTTGTGTTCCATACTCTGGAATGCCCCTCCTTGCTGATCAAGTGATGACACTGCTCTGAGCATTGATTTAATGATTTGGCCACTAATTTAGTTTGGTAGTTTAGGGACTCCAGTCTATTGCGTATTTGCATTGGTTGTGGCATGATGCCATTCACCTTCTGTGGTATCATCCTCTGTCTTCCTCCTCCTTCACAATCAGGTGGGCTTTTGTTGCCCCCTTCTCTGGTTGGGTCATTTCTATCTTTATGCTTTATGAATCTCCTCCTTTCAACTACGTGGAGGGTGGATCTTATCCACCGTACTTGACAACTAAACTAGACTCTTTTCCTTGATAATGCCAATTGTTGAAGTTCAAAATTCTCTATTAAGAAAAGCCCAGAAGGGGGCTTTTTTATTATTGGGCTGAATCTTGGCCCAGGAGGAGAGGATATTTCTACATACAACCAAACAAAATGATGCACCAAAAAATTGGTCAGTCCCTCAGTTAATGAATCCTATTTATCTCATGTGTACTAATATACCACTCATATAGTCTCTAAAATCTTTAGTATCAACAATTACATTAATTTGAAGGGTATTTTTAAACCACTTAATTAATAAACATAATAGATATTTTTTGTGATAAAAAACAAAATTGGTACATTTTATGACTCATGGTACCAATTTTGTTGCAGATCACGACCACCTGAAAACTTGCTTATGAGAAAAGTTACCTTTCTAAAGCTATGGGAATCAACCTTTTTATAATGGGAGACAATATAGAAAGCAACATCTTTTAACTCCACCGAATAAAAATTAATAATAACCTTAATTATTGTTTCAACTATTGTAATTTATAGTCAAAAGGTATTATAAAAAAAAATTGTCAATTTTAACAAAATTTTAAGTGTGAACACATGATTGAAATTGCAAATTAAATCCATTATCCTAATTTTAATCTAAAAATATTCAAAACATCTTTTAATGAAGTAGTCCAAAATGGGGGTTTTAAATCCAAAAATATTCAAAAAGTTTTAAAAATGATCAGAATAAAAATTTTATTGTTTCATTTAGTACTTTTATTAATATTGATATAGACATTATTTATTTATTTATTTTGGATGAAAGTATTGATATATAGGCATTGGTATAGCCATTAGATAGATAGACCAACGAGTAAGTTAAGTGGTTTATAGGGGGGGATCTGTGATGACATGGTGTCTGTAATGTTTTAAGGTGAATTATAAGCTGACACATAATGTGTTTGGGGGTTCAAAAAAGTGTTCAGGTGTCAAAAAAGAGAGACCAAATTCAAAAACACATCATGTGTCAATCAATGGTATGCCTACATAGACCTGTGTCAACAGAGACAATCATTCTCCTTTATAGGGATTTGGACAAAGCAATTTATGGCTGATTTATCGCACAGTTCAGATGGCTAATGTTAGGCAGACCTAACAAAAGACGCAATAGATCATTAGTGGGTCACAAAATTGGACCTTTTCAGATCATTAGGCATGTACAGTCCTCAAATGGTAAATTTAAATAGAGAGCAGGCGTGGCATGGGTCAGATCAAGTAGGACCCGATCCATTTATAGCCTGTTTGGCAGCAACCTGGAATGTAATTATTTCATTTGACTCTCTTAAGGCATTTGTAGTAATGTGGTGATCATTCATAATGGACTCATTCAAATCAATACTAATTTGTTAACTACAATTATAAATGAAGTAATCATAGGCTTTTCTATTAAATGAAATGACTTGTGTTATCAAAGCAAATCGTCGGAAATCTGAATGAGTTCATTATAAACCATGCCATTTGTGGCTACAAAAGCCTTTGGAGACTCAAATGAAACAATTTCATTACATGTGGCTGCCAAATGCAGCATTATTTAATTTAGTGATGAATTAAAGAAACTTCAAAGGTTTTGATTTAAAGAATATATTTTATTTAACAATAAATAGAATTTGTAATTTTTTTTGGAGGGGGGGGGGGTAAGTAGAATTTGTACTTGATTTCCGTGTGGGGCAACCAACGCATAACTCTGGACTCTAATCACCCCCAAATCACGTTTGCTAGTTTTGTCCTTCTCACACTCTACCATCTCCACTATAATTAAATTAAATTATCTAAAATCTTTTAAGGGAGCTGGGCGCCCCCCAAAATTTATTGTCGACACCACCTAACATGTATTAACAGGTTGGGTCCAACCATATCCATACCCGGACCCTATTGTATGAAATGGGTCATTTCAAGCGATATATGGTGTTGGATTCAACTCACAAAAATACCGGGTGCTGGACCATTTAAGATGGAAAATCATCAAAAGTTGAGTCTTCTAATAAATAAATAATAATACTAATAATCATAGTAGTAGTAATAAAACAATCAAAGAGCTATTTTAACCTCAATATCTTCTAAAAATCGTCACAAGTTTTCATTCTTGTAGCTGACCCCAAATAATTGGGATAACGCTGCCGTTGTTGTATTTTCTAATCAACATAAATTGTATTTCTTTGTCAAATTCTTGAATATGGATTGGATTAAAACCCAATTTCCAATAAATACATATACATGAACCCTAACCCAGACCAAATGTTATTAGGGTCTCTCACATTTGACTCGGACCCTACTAATTGGGCCGGGTTCAGGTTGTTGGGTAATTGGATATACCCAACCCATTGACAACCCTCACACAAAGAAGGGAGAAAATTTCCTGTCCAGGATTTGGTGTTCAGGGAAATACCCAACCCATTGACAACCCTCACACAAAGAAGGGAGTGTCCAGGGAACCAGGTGACTTCAATTGGAATAAAATAGGTATGAATTTGAAATTTCATTTACCCTATGCCCATTTTATTCACCTGGTGTCCTGGACACCATCCTAGACACCAGATCCTGGACAGAGCATCTATATCAACAAGGGTGCTCGAGACTCGAGAGGCGCCTACTACCAAAATCTTGGGGGGCGCCCGAATAACTTTTTCTGCTTTAACTATTATCCAACTGGCCCTTTTCTTCGGAGTCCGCTGTCATTTACATTTACAGGGGACTGACTCGGTTATTTTGTGTTCCATCTTTCGTGTAATTTCAGGCAAGATCATCAAATCTTCTCTGCTCTGCTCATTTGTGTCTTTATCTTTTCCCTTTCTGCATCTAATTTTTTTTATTTTTTGGTGTCTAATCCATGTACATTGTGTTCTATCTCTCTTTCTTTCTTTTATTTTGCTGGGTGTAATCGATTTTTTTTTTGAAATTTTATCTCTGGGTTTTGTCATTTTCATCTTAATGGAGATTCTTTTTGTTATTTTCAAGGTAAGGAAGGAAGGAAAGTGTACATTTCTTTGTGGTGAAAGATAGATTGTTAGATTTATAATACAGGGAGAGGGAGGAGGAGAAGATATTTTTGGAATAGAGGAGACATGGGTAGGCTTTTTGTAGTCAATCTGGAGGGCAGGATTTATAGCTGCAAGCACTGCCAAACCCATCTGGCTCTTTCGGAAGAGATCGTTTCTAAGGTTTCATCTCCTTAACCGCCACCCATTAATCCTTTTGTTTCTTTTACTGTTGTTTAATTTTCAATCCGTTGTGTTAATGCGTAATATATTTTCTTTCTAACAGAATTTTGTGGAATTTTTATGTTTATTGTATCTGTGGGTTCCTGGGCATCGATGATATTTTGGTAATTATTGGTGTTTTTTTCTTTTTCTTTTTCTTTTTTCCTTATTGGTCAGAAATGAGTAATTAAGTGAAGACCCATTTAGTTCTTATCCTATAATAACAAATTTCATTACTCGACATTAACTTCTTTTTTTTTCTTTTTCTTTTCTTGGTGGGGTGGGGGAGTGGGGGTGTGATGTTAAAAGAAACAAAATAGATTAAAGCAAGCTACAAGGACATCTGCTAATACCACCTTTCGCAGCCAAAACAGAAAGGTGGATGACCAAGTTACTGTTTTTTGGATTCTAGCTCACTTTTGAGCCACAGCATGGGCTACTTCATTTGCATTTCTCCTTACATGGGAGAAGGGAGAAAGGAGAAGGGAGAAGGGAGAAGGCTACATCTTCAAAACAAAATTATAAGTTCTGGCAATTTCTAACCATCTGCCTTAACTTTTCAAGAAACATTGATGGATTCTTCTTTCAAAAAGGAGATTATATTGAGAGCATCCCCTACTAAGTCTAGTCTTTTGCTCCTATTATATAGGCCATATGGAGACCCATAAGAGCTGCCTGGCCCTCAACTAAAAGAGGGGTCGTAACTGGATGATGGTCTGCTCTTGCCATTATCACTTGAACTTTATCATTCCAAATTACAACTCCAATCCCTATTCTTTCTCTTTGACTACCTAAGGCTCCATCAAAATTAATTCTGAGCCGTCCTTCAATAGGCGGGGACGATCTTGAGCTGCTCTCAGCATTGCCTTGGCAGTTCAGTGATGCTGCATATCTTACGTTATCAAGTTTTTTAAGTTGATGACCAGATACTTCTTTCTGTTTCTTGCCTTGAAATCTGGATATAAGGAGGATTCTATTGTTCTAATCATGAAGACTTTCTGTGAGAATTCCTATCGGCTCTTTGCGTTGAATTGTGTCAAATAGGTCTTGAAGTTTGCAATATTCTTTCTAGTTTTACATAGTTGGAGGGATCCTAGTTGGAAAAGACGAATTAAGGCAAATACATTTCCCTTTTATTCTTGATTTCAGTATTTTTCAATTACCAAAAAGGTAGCAAAAACACCCCCTCACCCTAAAAGAAAATACAGAACCTCGATTTGGGTTGTTCAGTCTTTCCTGGCTATCAAATGATGCTTCACTGGCGTATTTGATTATTAGCTTCTCTGACTAATGATCTTCTCCTTATTTCAATTCTCTGTGGGTTTCCTGGTTTTCATTAAGTGGGACTTCATTCTTCCAGATCACAATGATCTCAAAGTTTATGTCCTTGTTAGAGAATAGAAACCTAAGATGAATGTGTTCTCAGATGATCAATTTGTGGTCATTTTCTTCTCCCATGGCAATTCAATATGTCTTTCATTCCTGTGCTGTTTTATTCTGATTATCTGCTCCAAGATCAGGCACTCTAGGTTTTGGCGTTGAAATAATGGTCCCAATATTTTTCCTTCAAATTATTTTAAACCCATGATGGTTGGTATTTTTTCAGTTCCGGAGTGTTCTCTCTCTCTCTCTACCTAAGTGGGAACTACTGCAGTAATTCCAACATCATATCCTGAGATTATTTGAAGTTGGTTTTTCCCTGATAACTGAATCTTGGGATCTTGGAGCTTATCTTATTAATGTATTTTTCTAATAATTGGAGACTATATATTTTCAGAGAAGAAAATTTTAGTAATTTGTCCATTTACGGTATATATATTTTTGAAATGGCTCATCATGTCCAAATACCATGGCTATCATAAACTTGCCATCCTATATTAGAAATCGTCTAAGTTTAAGGTTCAGCTCTAATCTGTCACCAGTTGATGCTGTGAGATATCCTCTCCATACCCCAGTTCTTTTTGTTTATAAGCCACATTTTACTACCGGAAGTTCATTTTGTACCTTTGGTTGTATAGAGCAGGCTGGTTCCTAAAATTTCCCTAATTGGGTGAATCAATTCACAAAGAAAGCTTGAAAGAACAAAGCATGCTTGAGCATAGTAATGCAGTTTGAAATAAGAGAGGCATTGGTGCTCACGAAGATATGCTTAAAGCATGCCCTCAGTAAAGATGTTTAGCTCTTGCTAGTTTAACAAAGCTGTAAAGGGACTTGCATTGTACAAAGCAGGTACTTGAATGAAGTTTATCAATCATTGTTTTGGTGGTGCTGATCTGGACTGCTTGCCCTGAGGCTGATGATAAAGTACAATATCAAAAATGAAACATAGAAATTGATCAAGAAAGGAATGAGTGATCTTACTAGACAAGAAGTGGCTGTTTTTACTTATGTTTCTGTTCTTGGTGGTGGACATCTCTACTCACATTATTCTATTTTTGACTTACCAGGCACGAATGACATTCATTTACTTTTCTTGTTATTTGGTGTGAACTTACACATTATGTTTGTAATTTTTTAGTTAAATTCATTTGATTATATTTGGGGCCACAGTGCTTTATTTGTGATTAGAATTGAATATTGGTGTGACATATACTAAAGCTGTAACACTTTTGCTTCATTAATAGGCTCACGATTTGACTTTGATTGTGATGGACTGATACCAAGATCGAGTCCTAGACAAGTGGATCTTATTTTAACAGCCAGCATATAGTAAAAATGAAAATGGCTTTTTGTTTACTTTTCTTGTAGTTTCGTGTGAACTTCCACATTATTTTTGTAAACTTCTTTGCCAAATCCATCTGATGACTATATTTGGGGGCACAATGCTTTATTTGTAACTAGATTTGAATATTGGTGTGACATACTAAAGCTGTAACAATGTGACGGCATCCATGTATTGAAGGCTAATTTTTGCTCATGTGTTTCCAGTGTCTAATTATGGTAGCTAAGATTGTTTGGCAGGCAAACATTCTGACTCAATATTTTGTCTGTGTTCTTTCCTTCAGTCTTTCCACTGCAGGCATGGGAAGGCTTATCTCTTCAATAAGGTGTAAGTTTTCTTGATTTTCTGTAGTCTAAAATGAGCTAATACAATGTAATTTGGTTCCTACATAGTGGTTACTTTTTCATTTTGATCCGTGGATAATAATTTAACTGCATGTAGAAGATACTCTTAGTTGGATAACTTAAAAGACATATTCTAGCATCTTTACATTCAGAAAACAAAATTGGGAAGAAATGACCCCCGAGAGTGCACAACAGCAATGGCTTTGCTAAGATGCTAGAGGTCATTAGATTATCCTGGTGGCATCAATTTAGAGTTAATAAACACATATTTTATAAAATTAGCTAGTGATGTTTTTGCTCACATCAATATTTGAAAATAAAACTTGACACTTGCTAGGATACTATCCAATTTCCTTCCTTTCCCCCCTTTGAAAAACTTGCCTTGTTACTCAAACTAATTGGCTGGAAAACTGTTTCAAGAATTTAAATATGCATTGATTACTCTGTGAAAGGGAATAACCATTGAAGGCCCACAAACATTGTTCTTATTATGGTTCATAGTGTGTTTGTCCTATCTGGTGAAGGTTCTGTGATTTATTCATCTATTCTGATTAGAATAGGAGAGTTGACAGTAAAGGAGGATGTTCAAATTCTTGAATATTGTGAGCAAAGAAAATGTAAACATATTCAAGGATGCATCACGGTGGCATACTGTTGTGCACTCCTGGACAAAATTTGTTCATATCTTCAAGCATCATCTGCTGTTTATGCATTCGGAGCCTCCAACTGATGTAATCTTTTCTCATAATGCTTGACAGTGTGAATGTCTCAGTTGGAGAGAAAGAAGAGCGGATGATGATGACTGGAATGCACACTGTTGCTGACATTTTCTGTGTAGGATGTGGATCGATCGTTGGATGGAAATATGTAAGATCAGGAGCGGAGGTTAAAAAATTCTGGTTCCTATGTCATCACACTAGCAGTTAGCTTACTTGGATGGCATTCTTTCAGGAGGCTGCACATGAGAGGAGCCAGAAGTACAAGGAAGGAAAGTTCATCCTTGAGAGGTAGGTAGACAACAAGTTTTTTCTGATTCCTGTAGGTGGTGTAATATTTTAAAGTTCTTAAGTGTTTGGATGAGATTTTGTTGTTGAGCAGGTTTAAGGTGTCTGGCCCCGATGGAAGCAATCACTGGGTTAGTCATGAAGCTCACGTTGGTGCAAGTGATGCTGATGATGCTTGATGGCCTTCATTTAGGAAGTGCATCTCCTGTCTAACTGTACATACTCTACCCCATTGTTCTTGATCAGCTCATCATCTTTAATTTGGTTATTTCTCATATTGGTAGCTACACCAGCTGCTCGATAACAGAGATTCTAGTCTGTTGTTCATTCATCGATGTTATATCCAAATTACACTTGGAACTAGTGTGTTTGATGTGTTAGCTGGTGTTGAATAAACCATGACGTACGAGAGCCCAAATGTTGAGATGTGATCTCTCGTCATAGCCTAGGCACAGGGCTTATTCCATTCCCTTGCTCTTATCTATTGTACTAGCTGACTTCAGAAGGAATGATGGCTATGAACTTACTTAGTTATGCACCTGAAGGACACAAACATGGTGAACATCAGGTGCTCTGCCGGTGAACCAAGTCAGCTTTGATTGTGATATGTTTGAGTCAACAAGCAAAACAGATTTCCTCTTGCGAGAAAGCGCCTGACAAGCCTCTTGCGCCAACTCTGGGCGTAGTGGGAAAAAAAAAAAAAAAAAAGGTGAAAAAGGCCCAGCAATAGGTGCAAGTGGTGATGGTTCACTTTTTTTTTCCTCCACGAGTCACCCACAAGAGGGTTGTGGGCTTATTCATTGTGTCGCAGAGGATCTGAACACCCATCCATGCCATGCCTTTACCTCATCATGTATGAGTCCAGATCCTCTGCGACTCAATATAGGGATTTTATTCCTGCTGGACCTATTGTGAGATCAGAAACACTGAGGGTATTCTGGTCAGTCACCCTGGATAAAGCAGGGTGTTTTAGTAATTTGACCCAATCTGTTTTGACTGAAATACCCTCACCTGATGTTTCTGGGCTCGGGATTGGGCCCATAGGGATAGTAGTTGATATTCTGAGGTCGTTTGCCAGTCATGGAATACTGGACTGAAATTCACCACATAAGAAGGGCCTCATATCCTCTGCGCCACCCCCCTTGTGTGACTTCGTGAGCCGAGACACAAGGGGGGTATCATTTCATTTTTTGGAGATGTCACATCACCCCCCAAAAGTGAAATGATACTTCCCCCCTGTCTTGGCTCACGAAGTCGCACAAAGGGGGCCAGCGCAGAGGATACTCCCCCCCTGTAAACCTGACATGAACCCAACACATAAATAACCGGGTATAAGTTGACTGAAAATGTGTTTTGGGTCAAAGTGGGTAAACCCGTTTTGATATGATTAATAAATGGATTGGGTTCGGGTTGAGCCATATAGTTGTACACCCTTATTGATACGACACGAATATGACCTGCCAACATGAATAACCCCATAACCTGCAAACCCAACACGAAATAATAGTTAAGGTTGACTGTTAACACATTTCAAGTCAAAGCAGGTCAACCTGTTTTGATATGATTAATAAATGGGCTGGGTTAGGGTTGAGCCATATAGGGCCATATATACCCTTATCTCGACATGACACTAGCCCGACCGCCAACACGAATTGCCACCCCTAGTCCTAAGCTCTAGAATAACAGCAAAACTTTCAGCAACACAAGGGCTAGAGCAAAATAAAGGGGAAGAGCCCGCAGCAACAAAAAGTCACCATATCATTTCTCAGTACGAGTCCAGTGTTTGCAATTGAACGCGAGAAGGGGTTGAAAGCACCATCAATGTTAACCTTGATGTCAATCACGCTATCGGCCTCACCTAGCAATTGAGGCTTAGCCTGGAGGGTGGCTTGATCCTCCATTAATCTACAAAGAAGACAGAATCAAATCAGAATTAAATGGGACTTGGATCATCTATTTTTCCAGATGATCCAACATAGGGAAGAGATATTTGAAAGAAGGGCGGCCTTTTCACTAAAAAGACGGTCATTTGAGCCCCAACCAACCTTTAAGCCATTCCACGAAGGAAGGCAATTAGGGATACCCACCCTAATACCAAGGTGGGAAGTAGCCCAAATTCTGGCAACGAAGGGGCATTACACAAGGCAGTGAAAAGTTGTTTCAGCATGAACACCACAAACCGGGCATAGGGGTGAGATATTAATCTATCTTTTAATTAAATTATTTTAAACAGGGGTTGCCTCTTTGCGTCCAAATAAAGTATTTGATTTTAGGAGAGACCTAGAGGGAGCAAATCTTGGACCATGGGAAACTATTGACTCTTCATTGTTTAAAGATGAAGGATCAGAGTTAGACTCTAAATGATAAACAGATTTTATAGATAGCTGATTTGTGGTCGAAATGCCATATCAGCTTATCTTGGGATACCCTTTGACTTAGGGGGATTTTCGAAATCTCTTCAGCCTCCACAGGCAAGAAGATAGCCCGAATTGCGTGGCAATTCCATATGCCCAGATCGTGGAGAATGAGACTTTAAACGAACACAACTGGACAACATGTGGGCTTAGGAGAAAGAAATCCTAAAACCTTGAAGGACCCAAGCATCTCCCCAGATTCTAATGCTTGAACCATTACCAACATATAACATCTTTGCCCCTTTTTAAGCAAGTCCCTTCCCTTAGCAATGCTTTTCCAAGCCCATGTGAAGAAATCCTAAAACCTTGAAGGGACCCATCTTCCCAAATTCTAGTGCTTGAACCATTACCAACATTTACCATCGTAGCCCCTTTTTAAGCATGTCCCTTCCTTAGCAATGCTTTTTCAAGCATATGAGCTATTAGAAGGTGTTATTTTGGTATTGTTATTTCAATATTCTATATATGTGTCCAATACTATAAAATATGAAAGTACTTGAATCAAATAAACAAATTACTTACTTGTTTCGATTGATCAAAACTTCACTTAACTAGATCAAGGCTGGTGTTAGACATTATGTTCTTAAGACAGATTTGCCTTCGCACTAGTGTTAACGATTAAGTCGAACGTCGACCTCCTAAAATACAATGATCTTCCACACACAAAAGTGGCACTACAATTTGTGTGTCTGGCGAACCAATTCGTACTGTACTTCTCTCTCACATTAACACTGACACGAATGCACTATAATACACTAAACCTTTAACCAAAATTTGAATTAATGAAATGAATGGAGGTACCTCTTATTTATAGATTTTTGGTGTCTGTTGGGCGTACAGTCACCAATGATCAATAGGTGCAATCCAGTAGCCACCTACACATCCGTACGGAATGAACATGTTTAAGAGACACCTACATGTCCGTATGAAATGGACATGTGTCAAGAGGTGTCATTTAATAACCACGTGTGTTCGGCCCAATAGTTTCATTTATTGACCCAACCCAATCCGGTTCAGTTCAACACGTGTGTGTGTTTAAATATAGGCTTGACCTATGTTGGCTAGGTCCTCCCTCGTTCACAAAACAGCGGTACCCCTTGGGGCCCAAACTTATGTTTAACATTAGTGTATATGAATACACATTAAATTATGGGCTAGTCTGTGTGGGAATACTCAAATTTCACACTTTTACCAGTTTTACCATTGATCAACTAGGCACATTTAGAGACAATTTTTCATTTACCCATTAACGGTTTTGAGCATCCAACCATACAAGGTTGTTCTCCTCATTGAAGTGAACACAGACCTATGTCGATTCATCTCAAGTGACAAGTGGATCCCACTTTTATTTTGGCTCAAACATAGCCACCTGATCAGATTTTGCACAAAAATCTGGGTGTTTTTTGAACCGTTCCTAACAGAAGGGACTTTAGCATCTATGAAGCTAACATTTGAAAAGTATATAAGAAGTTGGGTTTATAAGGAGTTCAGGTTGGATAGGATTCTCCAAGCTTGCTTGGCCAAGAAAGCTTTATTAGAAACCCTCATGCTCCTATAACCCATGCCACCCTCTTCCTTGGGCTGCCCCATAAAGACCATTTTACCCAGTTCACTTTCTTCTCCTCACCTTTTCCACAAAAAGTTTCTTTGCTTGGCATCTATTTGGCTACAAATTTTCTTAAGGAACAAAAAGCAAGAACATTGCATACATGGGGAGGGAGGAGATGACAGCATTGAGCATGATTTCCTTGTCAGCTGGGGATAACGCTTTTTCCTTCTAACCTTGGATTTTCTTTAAAACCCTATTACCAATGTATGAGAATATAACGATTTTGTTGCACCCCAAGGAGGGAGGAAGACAAAGTATAGACTAGAGCTATACACGGATGAGATGTTAAACAATCTATAAATAATTCTCCTAGTCTCGATATGGGTACTTCTGCCAAAGATGAATTCCAACTTATCAAAGATTAATGTCTTGACCAGATGTAACTTTGGAGTCATGCAAAAAATATCTTGATAGCATAGGCTTCATTAAAATCAATTTTATAGAATACATAAATCATCTGCAAACAAAAGATGCAAAATAGACGAACTATTTCTTCTCATTTTAATACTTGAGATCCTATCTTTTCTATCTTTTTGAATAAGACTAGTAGAAAACCCCCAAACACAAATAAGGAAGAGGAAAAGAGATAGGGGTCACTCTGGTGTATACATCGAGTTGCATTAAATTCTGAACCAAGAGCATCATATTTGTCAAGGCTTCTCTCTATTTAATGGTTTCGGGAATATTCTTTGAAGTTTGAACCATAAAATAAATAAATAAATAAAAAGAGAAAACAAACTGAGCGACGAAAGAAACTCATCTCATAGTCATCCATTATTCATTTAAAAAAAAAATCAAACTAAAAATGGGTTGTGAAAGGTTAAGTTTAGTGATGCCGATGTTGTAAAAGAAGGAAAACAAAAATGACCAGCAGCTACCTCGATATACTTATTGCCCAAAAATAAGAAACTGGACCCTATTGAAAGTCCGGATCCTCACCTGTCAGCAAGATTTCTTGTGACTAGGAGAGATGCACATGTAACTCCAAAAAAGTGATTAATCACTTCACTTTTTTGGTACATCAGGCGTCTCTCCTGGTTGCACAAGGAGTAGATCCTCACAGTTCCATTGCCTCTTCTCATTGTTTACAACATGAAAGGATTATCAAAATTTTGAGCTGAAAGGAGCCCTCACACAAAAGCAATCGCCAACCTCCTTCTCCATTTTCTTGGATGGCTACTGGTCTTGGGGTTAAATACCTGCTATAGCTATCTGCATAATTATTGCAATGTAATTTGCCTATGGTGTGGGTCTTGCTCTATGTAGTGGCTAGTGAGCCTCTCCTAAATGAGAAAAGGGATCATTGCATATGATGTTCTTGCAAAAAGTCACCATGGAATACATTTGGGTCTAGGAAGACTGGGTACTTCAAGAAGCTTGGATCAAAGACTCGGTACGAAGATTACGGACGACAGAGATCATCAGGTCTAGTTGGTTTAGGGAGCTTTTCTTGTGCACCATTCATGGAGCAATGTAAGCGTATTTTCACATTAACACCCACTAGTTTGTTTGATTGAGACATACCTGATGATAACATGAGAATCATTTGTAGGCAGGAAAAGTAGTTATGCGGGCGCGCTAATGCCATGTGGGCATGAGATTCATCTTCACCTTAGACCCTATGTGCCTACTAGATAGACTGCTGGAACCAAAGATTCTCTCTTTGATCATTTGGTTGGCCACCAATATGATGAACCAGGTGATTATGAGGGGGAAGGGTCTTCCCTGGAATGGGTTCTTTCTTGATGCTTAAGGACTCCTGAAACCAAAAAATGTCACAGATCAAAAGTAATAACCAGCGTAGGAAAAGTGATGAACAATAATGAAAATACTGAAATAAAGAAGGTTAGATCAACACCAGATTGATGCCAAATAGATACTGCATTAGTTAAAAAACTATTTACGATTACAATCATACACTGGATTTGAGTCTTTCGAGTACAGAGCATACAAACAAACTAAAACGAAAATGTTTGCTATAAAATTCTGAACAAATTAACATGATGGAAACTGAAAAAAAAACTTTAAAACTGAGATGCTAAATGAAACACATTGATATAATGATGATTTCAGTCATTGAAGTTGTTGTTGGAGAGGAGGTGTCTTTCTCTTACGTTTTTGTTGTATTTATAGATAGAGAATGACAGTTTTCCCTTAGTTATCTTTAAAATTTGGGCTTCATGGTTTGCTATCACTTGTCCCATGCTTTAGCAACCTCCTTTCAGTTATATAAACCTCTTCCAAGTGCCTTGCCACTGGTCTAATGCTTTGCCCCAAGTTGCTGTCACATGTCCCGTGTTTTTTCTTGTCCAAGTAGTTGTAATAACCTCCTCCAAGTGTTCTTCTTGACACTTGTTCCATGTTTTATCTCATTATCTGCAATTCCCTATCTTTTCTCTTCTCAATCTGCCATATGTCCCATAATTCATAACATCCATCAACCATGTGGTCATGTTCTACACCTTGATCTCCTTTGTGTGTTGACAACATATGATATCTTGTCACATTACAGCTCCAAACCATGGCACTGCCATGGTCCTTTTTTATGCCACATATCTTGATCTTTACTGTTTGATCAAATGGTGAAGATTTTGGCAATACCATTATCCAACTTCAAAACCTAGGGAAGTCTTGGTTCAAAGATAATGAATGTTTTCTTGACATGACTTTGAGATAGGGTGCCTCACATGGGCGGAGCCATGTAGAAGCAAGGGGGGGCAGTTGCCTCCCCTCAATGTGTGAGTACCCTTGTAATAATAATGGGCCTGACAAAATATTATGCTTGATTGAATCAGTTGCCCCCC
>JAOXJP010023607.1:0-17169 GCA_025762735.1 Platanus orientalis
TATTTCGAAACATTCTAGCGAAATTTCCCCAAAATTTCCATAAATCCTCATGGCGAAAAATCCATCAAAATTGAAATTTTGAACCTTGCTCATATGGTTGACAAAGCTGCTCCCAATTGATTAGGTGAAACTTTTTTACTCTTTCCTTTGTATACCATAGAAAATCGGCTCAAGTCTAGGGCTGCAAGTTATCCGAAAAATGTTCATGTCCTGGTCCGCATCCGAGCTTATTTGGTCCATTTATAAAAATTTGTTTATATCAGATAGGATACGTATATATATATATATATTGAACCGTTCCGTTAAATATCTATTTCATTTAGATATAACAATATATAGAAAATAGAGAATAATCCGTTGCATTTAAAACTATTCCAACAATCTTAAATAGTCTAATAACTAAAACCCTAAAAATATATAAACTCTTTACTTCATAACTGTTCTCTCTTGGTCCATGGCGACACTCACAGATACTACCACAACTATGCCGCAATGGCGAAAGTTCACATCCACCACATAGGAGAAGAGATGGTGTTTTGCTCCATTTGACATCGTTGCCAGGTCATATGACATTGAAGATTTTGGCTCTGATAGAGATGGGTTAGGGAAGTCGGTGACATCTATGGAATTGCCTTTTTCTTTTTGGATATCCGAAGTCCGGTCCGAAACCCGAATTACTTAAGTGAATAGGATACCAATATAGTTTTATACTATCCATTAGATATTGGATAGGATACGGATATGCTCTTATCTGTTCCGAATCCGGTCCGTTTGCAGCCCTACTCTAATTCTTTCTAACCTTTGAAGGATTGCAGCAGGGGCCTGGAATAGAGACATGAAGTACACTGGAAGATTTGAAAGAGCACCCTTGATGAGCGTGATATGACCTCCCTTCAACAGATATTGACCTTTCCAAGTTGCTAACCTGTGCTGCATTCGCTCCAGGTATTTCACAGCATCAAAGAGGGATTTCCTTTGATTGTGTTTAATCTGGTCTGCAATATCAGTACAGACCTTCCTTGCTGGACTTTTAATATCTACTGGAGAATTGATACTTTGGATTAGTGTTTGCTGCCCTATCTTCACCACTGTGTTGCTGCTTACTAGCCCACCAGATTCAACACTTGTATTCAAGTGTTTGCTGTCCAATAAAGATCACTGTTTTGCTGCTGAAGAACACCTACCCAGATTTGATACTGGATACTCTAGTACTTGCTGTCAAATAACTTACCACAGTGTTGCTGATCCAAGGCACTACAGATTTGTTGCTAGTTCTTTAGGAGCTGCTGATTTATCACCAGAAGAACCCCTTGCTGTGGACTGATTCCAGTAGACATTCATACTTGTGATTTAGCACTTTAATATTTGCTGCAACTAAAGGTAATTCCTTTCAGCATACATATCCATACTGATCACACGTGCTGCCCAATCATTAAACGTCCTGTTTCTAGTCTGTTTGTCATATTCCATCCCCTGTTACACTGTCATAGCATTCCTTGTGAACCATCCGAAAACCCCCACTCTTACCTACTTTTTTAAGTCCTAACCTGTCGCACCCAACTACTGTTTTGGGTCAGTCTGTGACCCTATAATCCATACCCGAATACCCTGTGCACTCTCAATGGAGAACCCTGAGCCCACCTTCTAGTTGTGACTCCTATAGGCCTTAATATTTGATTGTTGTCTGATTCCAGAAGTTATAAGTGATTTAATAATTAAGGCATTGACATCCCTGCTGTTTGGATTCTTTATGTGGTTTATTTCTTTACAGTTTTGAGTTATTTCATTACTCCTAATTGGATTAAGTGTACTTGCTTGAAGAATAGGAATCTTGTTTATGCATTCTTATTGCCATGCGTAATTACCTGGGATCTCTAATTGCATTTGATTTCACTTACATGCTGTATCAGTGGGCTGATTGGTTAGTTCCGTAGTGCTGCATGCAGCAGTAATCTCTTCTCCTATGAAATATAAGTGAAACATAACTTTAAACAAATTACAACAGTGATGCTACTACAAAATTAAATACTACGGCAATTCAGATTTGTGTGAGAAAATAATTACCACCATAGAAGCTAAGAATTTAGGAAATAAGAAACATAAATAAAGATAAATTGCAGTTTTACCTTAAAAAAGGAAGGGTATAATGATTTTCACATTCTAAAATGATGCAAATTTTTTAGGCTATGTCAAAGAAAAAGAAAATGAAAAAGAAAGGGAAGAAAATACTTCACATTTCGTTCAGCATAATGCAGCTTAAGATGATTGAAAATGAATCCTTGCACACATTATCATTTTCCTTGATTATTTCCATCTTAATTCAGAAAATGGAAATGAACAGAAGAAAAAAATGGCACTAATTCCAATAGTCTAATTCTGTAATTACAAAACCAAAGATTCCTTGGAACTAAAATATTGTGAAATGACTGCAAATTCTAAATTAGATGTTTTATATATTTTTTCTTATATTTCAATCTGTTAATCGATTCATAAACTTGCACACACATATAAACTCTGCATGTTTTATGTTTTTCTTAATTTTTTATTATTGTTCCCGAGCCCTCATGGGGCAATCTGTAACCAAATATAAGTATGCAGCCTCAAAAATTTTGTCTTCCTTTGACTTTCTATTTTTTTTTTACACAATTTTACAAAATCAAATATTAAAACACGAAATTTAGGAGTAGAAGTGAAGGTTGAAAATCGTTGAAAAAACCAAAGATAAAAAAACAGTTTTCAGTATTAAAAGGATTCTGTTTGGGTTGGGAATTTCCACTATTAAAAGGACCCGAAACCCAACATCCCAACTACCCAGTTTGCCTAGACTTTGGTTGACATTTCTCAGTCCAATCATTACTTAAAATTTTATTCGTCATACTGTAGGCCATTTTTTAACAGTTTTAAGTCAATGGGTCATTGTATTACCACTATGAACATTTTGAATACAGAAATTTGAAGAAATCATTCTTACATGAAGTTCTCTGTATTAAAAGATTCATATATATGAGTAGTTTTGGATCATAGAATTTTTGATACAGCATCACTCAATCATTCCAACCAACTTATCTTAACCCATAACCATTTAACCCATGACCCATTTACCTATGATCCAACTATTCATTTACCCAACTCATTCATCCATTCAGAAAGGTCAAGGGCTTTCCACATTCTCAATTAATGTTGCTTTGTGTTTAATTGTAGAGAATGGGCACAATTAATGCTTTTGATGATTCTCTAGTTAGTTGTAGAAAATGATTATAATTAATATATGTGAATGGTTTGCTGTTTTCCCCTTAAGTGTGTTTTGTAATATTTGTTCTATATATATTCTAAAGAAATGAAATGAAAAGGGAGACTTTTAGATGCCATTAACAAATTTTGAAGGATCTTGAGTAGCTTTTCTTAAGGGTGCGTGATCCAGAAGATTACTACAGTGCAAGCAATAAGGAAAGAAGAGAAAGAAGAAGAAGGAAGAAGACGTAGAGAAGAGGCTGTTGTATGAGAGTTAGGGATACTCTTTCATACAATCCCTTTTATTCATATATAGTACTTTTACTAAATTACCTTCATGTATGAGAGTATAAATACAGAGTTATACCACCAGCACATAAATACAAAAATACTCCTTTGTATAGCACACTTCAATGCTCTCCCTCAAGCTAGAGTCTGAATGTCATACATACCTAGCTTGCCAATAATCTCATGAAGTCACACTTTAGTTACCCCTTTGGTTAGGACATCAGTCTGTTGTTGTTCAGTATTTACAAAAGGATTACAAATCAGTTCCGAAAACTTCTCTTGGTTGAAATGCTTATCCACTTAAATGTGTTTGGTATGATCATGTTGTATTGGATTATGTGATATACTGATAGCTGTTTTGTTGTCATAGTATAAACTCATAGGAAGTTACTAGTTACTACAAATCCAATCTCTTGAAGTAAGGTTCTCAGCCTAACACCTCACACACTCCATGAGCCATAGATCTATACTTTGCTACGACACTGGAACTAGCCACAACTTATTGCTTCTTACTCCATGTCACGATAACTACCTACAAAAGAACAATACCCCGATGTGGATCTTCGATTTGTAACTAAGCCTGTTCAATTTGCATCAATATACACTACAACTCTCATATAACCATGAGTGGAGTATAGCAAACCTTTTCCTAGAGCTGATTTAAAGTATCTCAATGTTCTATGCATAGCTTCAAGGTGAGGAGTCCTTGGAGCATGCATAAACTTCTTGATAACACCGACAACAAAGCTATGTCAAGTCTTGTGAGAGAAAAATATATGAGCTTCCCTACAAGACGTTGATATCGTCCAGCATCAATTAGTGGTATTTCCATCTTAGTCATTCAACCCACGGTTCACTTCAATTGGAGTCTCTGTCGGGCCCCTAACATTCCGGTTTATGTCAACAAATCTAGTATGTATTTTCTTTAGGAAATGAAGATATCTTTTAATGTGGGGCATTTTCACACTGGGCTTGAGTGGGGCAGCCTGTGGGAGACGGGGGCTCACTTGGGTTGGGGCAACCCGTGGGAGACGGGCGACTCGTGTGAGGCGGGACCCATGAGAGGTGGGGCCTACGAAGGAGGGTTCGATTGAGGGCCTGGTCTAGCCTAGGCTATATGATAAAAGGATTGATTCGCCTCTATCAGTTTGAGCCTTTAGAGCAAGTGGTTAGTCGTCCTGCATCATCTTTTTTTTTAACATGTAACTTCAATTGCCAAGAAATAGCTCAACACTCTAGGCCTTTTACCTCAAACTCACTACTAAGATGAGATTTCAAGCATTATACCTTTACTGAATCATCCGTAGTAATCACAATGGCATCCGCATAGACAATCATTGTAGTAGTTCCCTTTTGTTAACTACCAAACAGAGTATGATCTACTGGAGATTGTCTATATTCCACCTTTAGGCTTCCTCTAAACCTCTCGAATCAGGCTTATGGAGACTGTTTGAGTCCCTACAAAGCTTTCTTCAATCTGTACGCCTTACCTTCGTTGACCATAATTTTAAATTTTGGAGGTAGCATCATATATAACTTTTCATGAGTACTCACCATGTAAAAATGCATTTTTTACATCCAATTGCCAAATTGGTTAGCTTGTATTAACTGCAATAGATAGCGAAACTCAAATGGTTTTCATCTTCGCCACTGGTGTAACGGTTACTTAGTAATCAATGCCATGTGTCTGAGAATACCCATTTGCAACCAGCCTTACTTTTTATCTTTCAATTGATTCATCTTCCTTGTACTTGACAGTATAAACCCACTTACATCCTAAAGTTTGTTTTTCCTTTGTAAGGTCTACAAGTTCCCATGTCCCTTTCTTCTTCAAGGTTGTCATTTCTTCACCCATTACATACCTCCACTTGGATTGGGAAATGGTCTCTTTTAGGCTTGAAGGAACAGTTATGGAAGACACTGAATTAACAAAAGAAGTATAGGAAACATTCAAAGATTGATAAGAAATAAACTTGGAAATAGGGTGGTTGGTACAAGAACGCTTCCCTTTATGAAGGGCAATGGGGAGGCTATCATCTGGCTTAGAGTGTGAAGGAGCATTACATGAATCTGAAGAAGCAATTGGAGGTAGAAGGTTGTTCGTGTCCTTTCTCTTTGTATACACTTATATATCCTTCCCATTACCAGACATAGTATCAAATGCAGATGGATGAGAAGAAGTGGGTAGAGATAAAAAGGAAAAGAGGCACGATGATAATGAGGATGATGACCTCTCTTCACCATCACACTCTCCCTGAAGGGAGGAGCAAGATGAGGAAAAAAAAAGGAATACACACAAAAAATGTAACATCCATAGTAACAAATGTTTTTCCTGAAGTTGGATGGTAACACTTAAAGCCCTTTGGTGATGAGGGATATCCAAGAAATACACACTTTACAATTCAAGGGTCCAGTTTGATTTTAGCATGATGCTGGGTGTGAACAAAGCATATATACTCAAAGATTTTTAGGGGGACTAAAATAGAGGACAATTCGAGTAAAGGATAACAATGAGAGATTTGAAATTAAGAACTCTAGAAGGCATATGATTAATAAGATAATATGCAATAAGGCCTCAGACCAGAAAGTCTTGGGGACATTCATGCTGAAAAGAAGGACCCTTGTAACTTTCAAAAGCTGCGCTTATTCTTGTGTTGAACCACTCCATTTTGTTGGGGAGTGCTAACTGCCAACATAAGAAGTCTGGTATTCAATTCCACAATCAACCAAGTATTTTTGCAAATTAGAAGAAATGTACTCCTTCCCCCCCCCCCCCAATCAAAACGTAACACTTTAATGGATGTTTCAAACTGAGTCTGATCCATTTTGTGAAAGTTTTGAAAGATAGAACCAACTTCCTTTTTTATTTTTAAAAGATAAACCCAAGTACAACAATAACAATCCTCAACCAACTCTCAATAGTGATGGTTTGAAGGTTTCATAGCGATCTAATTCTTCCTACATGTTGGGCAGTGTAGAAAAATATCTCTCAAGGCTCTTCTCCCCTTGATGAAGATGAGCAATTTCTTGATTCAACTGATAAAATCTCACAAAGTTCTTCACTTGAGAATAAGTTTGGGATGTTGAATCCCATATTTTCTTAACTGTCCTAAGGAATAAGAAACCTCTACTAATGTGGGGCTGCATTGAGTGGAGAAGCCAAGACATGACACTTAAGTTTGGGGATACCCACTTATCATAGGCTTGGGTATCTGATAGGGATGGCTCTACCACACAACCATTAATATATGCAAGTTTTCCTCTTCCTCCAATATATATCTTCATTTATTGGGACTACTCCTAATAGTTTGTCCCATTTAACTTAACAATAGTTATCTGTGCACTGGGGTTGTCACCTTGGATACCCAATGGTAACACTCTACTAGAAGCCCCAGGTATAACAACAAACTCACCAGTTTTCCCAGACTCCACATCAGACATGATTAAATGTCTTTAAATCAAATCATCAAACTATTTTTTTTGCACACAACAGTCCCAACAGCAGCCACTAATAAGAATCCTCAGACTATCACCAGTCCAATCACCAAACATTCACACAAGGACAATTACCAGTCCATATGACACACTCAACAAGCCAAAAAACCACAAGAGGAACCCCACACATGCTCTATCATGTACATCCAATCATTAAAATAGATTTAACAGCCCATACATCATTGCAATAGGCCCCACGAATCATAAAATAGCAGCAGATTTGGCTCCATGAGTCATAAAATTCTCTAGTCATAATTTGGCCATTGGAGATGCCAAATATCCCCACCAATAATGATCACTGATGTAGGATATCAAGGAAAACAAGATTCCTACACTAATTAATTAAGAACAAAGCCTAAAGAATGGTTCTTGAATATTAAAGAATGCTGTAAATTTCAAGAAATAATTCAAGAAACCCAAATCTTGTGAGAAAGATGGCAAAGATTAAGAAATTAATATAATAAGGATTAAAGTATTGAAAAGAAGCAATGAACTAAAGGGAAATTCAAGAAAGATCAAAGAAAGTTGGAAAATGATAAAAAATCCCCAAAGTTTGGGTTTATTTTGATTTTGAAGCCCTAAAAGTGAGGGGACACCAAGGAACATGCAGCCACCCCCCTTGTTTTAATAGATAGTTTGTATTGTAAAAGAAAAGTGAAGGTATGTGTGTACGGTTGAGAGAGATGGTTTAGGGTCCAATAATTGGGGTTTTTCAAGAATTGGGACAATAGGGTTTGAAAATTGGGGAAAACTATATCAATAGGTTTAGGGATTGGGATGATGATAGTTGTGCAAGGAACTAAGGTTTGGATGGCTAGATTAAGAGTAATTAGAAAAGTTAAGTTGTTAGAAAATTTTCAGATTTCAATAATTTAATAAAAAGAAGAGAGAAAACAAAGAGAGAAGATGAGAAAATAGATGGGGGATGTAAAATAGCAAAGAAGGATATAGAGAAAGAAGAAGATGAAGATTAGAAGAGAGAAAATAGCTTTTTTGCAGATAACTTAAAGAAGAAGAGAGAAGAAGATGGGAAGATATGGGAGAATAGAGAATAAAAGAGAGAATTTTGGATTTTTTGTACGGGCAACAATCTAAATCCCTTTTAAAACCCCATATCAATCAAAAATAGGGAAAAACACAATTTTGGATTTTTTGGGTGATTTTTGAAATAAATCCCTTAAAATATGTTCCATTCTCTGATTAACAAACCAACCACACCAAAATAAACCATGTTCCATTCTCTGATTAACAAACCAACCACACCAAAATAAACCATAAATCATGATCTTTTTAAAAAGACCTTTACATTGCACTAACCTGTTGCATGGTGCAGATGTTGACGTCAGTTGTACAATGCTGACATCAACATCTGTAACAGGTGACAACAATGGTGATGATAGTCTTCGTAGATCCTGCTTTAATACCAAAAAGGTTATTATAATGCAAGGAAATAAGGAAAGAAGAGAAAAAAGAGAAAGAAGAAGAAGTAAAAGAAGGAGAGAAGGAAGAAGAAGAAGAGGAGGAAGAAGGAAGGAGATGTAAAGAAGAGGCTGTTGTATGAGAGTTAGGAATAATCTCTCATATGATCCCTTTTATTCATATAAAGTATTTTTACTAAAATACCCTCGTGTATGAGAGTATAAATACATAGTGTAATACCCAAGATATTTCTTATGCATTTTCATTATTTTATGTCTTTATGACAAAATTATAGACCTAAAAACATATGAGAACTTTGAAATTAGATGAAAAATAGTAAACCTGATAATTTTAATATGAAAAATATAAAAAAAAAGGTCTTGAAGTCTAGAGTCCAACACAACAAACGGTTCAAAAAACAAGTCTAATAGAGAAAGAACCATTTTAATTCAGTGGCAAAATCGTAAATAAATAAAAAATAAAAAATAAAAAAAAATTGTGATTAAATGCAAAAATCATGTTTTTTTTTAAAGTTTTGAATGGGAAAGTATCCCAATTTGACTTGGGTACCTCTTATCTCTATAAGAACAACTTAAACTCAAACTACAAACCTTAGAAACTCATTAGAATTAATAAAGGAAGAAAAAAAATGAGATTTTAGAAATCTTTGGAGAAAAATTGACGATTTTGAAGAAAAGCTTGAAGAACATCATATTTGAAATAATTTTTCATCGATTGGAGTTAAAGGTAAGCATTACACATAATCTTGACAAGTTTTGATTCATAGAACTCATAGAAATCGTTTCTACTTCGTGTTTAGATAAAATCTATTATTTTCATTGAATTCTAAACTCTAGTGTTAGATTCCTTTGTTCTTTGAATTTTAATTCGATCCTAACTATTATCAATCTATATTGTAATCATTACAAATAGCTTTTGATTTTCTTTTAATTGATAGAACTCATAGGAATTCATTCTATTACTTCCAATTTGACAAAATTCTATTGTTTTTGAAAGATAAACCCTAGTTTTCTGAATTTTCTATTTTCTATGATTTAGAACTCTTTAGATCCGATTTTAATGAATTTAATCCATTGAATATTATTATTTTCAACATGTTTTGATTTCTAAATCATTGTTTCTTATTTTGAATGATTTTCCTATTGATTTTTTAAAGGATTTTCAAGGTACCTAGCTTTTGTCTAAAATTGTTAAACCCTAATTTTATGAAATTCATAGTTTAAATTGAATTCATAGACCTAAAATATAAAATTTCAATAAGTTAATGATAAAATAAAATTTTTCAAGTGTTGTTTTTGAATTACATATTCATGGAATTGTCCTTAAGAGGGTCAAATATCCTATTTTTGTGTTTTGGCTTAAAGCAAGATAAATATTTTGATTATAATAGTGGAGAACTACAAATTGATTTAATTGTATGTGTAGAATTTATTGAGTCCATTGTTAATGTTAGTAGAACATGATTAAAAAATTGGAATATTGATAGTGAATCATTATTAATTGAATTATTAGAAGTATTGTTATTGAACCTATTGTAGATCATTGAATATTGAACTCATTGAATTACATGGACCCCTTACCATCAAGAGGCATATTGATGGAACTTTGCACTAGGTTTGATATGTGCATATTGTTGTGCCCCTAGCACTGGGATTAACAATATGTTCAACATTGGTACCTGGTCACTGTGTGACAAAATAATGGTGAATATTGGCTATTGGTACCCAATCACCGGGTGACAAAACATAGGTGAACATGTCTATTATTGAAATCATCATTATTGGACAAGTGAGAACCTAAAGTTAAAGAAAGAATATAATTGAAACATAGTGAACATTGAAAGGAACCTAGTGAAACACTTTGAATCAAAATAACTAATGAATTAAAGGGAAGAGATTAATGACTTAAAAGGCAATGTAATTGGACATAGAACTCATTGTTATTAAATAGAAGATAATTTTTTATTTTCTATTATTGTTATTGTTATTAATAGATAAATTCATTAGTTTATTGATATTGCTCTTATTGTTTTAATCATTTCTGATTTTTAAATGTAATACAAATCATGTTTTATTTGGTCCATCACATTCTATTGTCATTGGGTATGTGTTGTGTTTACTCTGTCTTGACAGGACCTATTTCTAAGAGAAAAACAGGATCTCATAGGTATTTTTTATGAGAAGTGATGGATGGGCCGCTACGAGATCATGATTTATTTAGTTTTATTTGCATTATTTAGTTTAGGTTTATTTATGTTTATTGGAAAGAGACTTATTTATTTTCAACATTTATATTTTGATTTATTTCAGTTGTAATCAACACTTATATTTCAAAGATATGATTATTTTGTGGTGGTTTAACTGTTTAGTTTAATAAATTAATGTCAGACTTATAAGACAGACTTGTGGATATATTGGATGTGGGTCTTTAAATTGGTGGTTGTAATAGTAATGGCTTAATGTTAAAAGTCTTTCGCTACAATTGAATGAATAAGTTGGAATGTATATATATATATATATAATGAGTATAAACATCTAGGTTATAAGTGAATGATTCTGGAAGTTTACTGTCGGACCTCGAAATCTGTGGTCCCATTGGTGTGTGGTTTCAAGGCGTGACATTTGACAATGAAATCATCCAACTTTGACTTCTTTCATGAAACATGAAATTGTAGATCACTGAATCTCTTTCTAACGCCATGAGCCGTGCCTAAATCCAAGTTTTGAGTAAAATGTTATAGGCAAAATACCAAACGTCACTCAAAACCTCATTTTTAGCAAGTTTTCCAACATAGGCATGGACTTAGACCCCACACATTTTTTACTTAATTTACACAGATTTAGTTGGTCCTATGTCTATTCATTATTCTCTATTAATCTTGACCCTTGAATTCCCTTGGATGCTTGATCTTGACTTGATTGGATTGGTTGGTGTTGATCTCCATCATCTTTTGACTTTATCTCCATTAGTAGGCTTTCCTATTGGGCTTTTCTTGAGTTCCTATAAGAGAAAATATATAATTTAGTATAAATACACATAAAATAAATGCAATAATGCCTATTGTAATTATTATAATAATGTAATATTAAGCAATTATCAATATGCCTGATATTCTTCTTTGATTCTTGATAAAGTAAGTTGTTGTATGGATTATACATTCCATCCTTCTTTGGATTCTTGATATTGTTAATAGTTATGTGAGCTATGCATCCTACTCCTTTTGACTCTTAAAGAAAACCATGTTGACTTCCTTAATTTATGGTTTATTTCAAGCCTAAGATTTGAAGAATTGTGATATAAAAACCTATAGATTCATATTGTATGTGATTGTTAATGATGTACCATGTTTTTCTCATTTTATTCTTAGTAGAAAAGTAAATTGGAACTTGATTGATTCTAGATCTATTGATTTCTTTACCATGATTGGAAGTTCCATGATCTAGATCTATGGAACCATATATATTCTTAGAGATTTGAAACTGTCTCTTAATATAATTGTATCTTCAAGTTTAATTTGCCAATTGTTTAGATCTATCATTGATTTGATCTTTATTCTTAAGTTTTTGAAGCCTTTCCTATTTCTGATCAAACTATACATTGATTTCTTTGGAAAAATTGATGATTCCTTTCAAATTTTGATAGTATGTTATTGTGATCAAACTATCCATTGCATTCATTACATTTATTAACAAATTCCTCTAAGATCTTGAATGAATTGAAGTGTTTTGACTCCAAAATGTATTATAGAATGATATCTAAAATCTTCATTTGAATTTGAACGTGTATTTTCCATTATATGATGATCCTATAATTGTTTATATTGATGAATTTCCAAATTCTCAACTATTGATGCAATTTAGAAATGAATCAAGCTTCATATGTTTCTTCTACATTGTATATGCCTAATGTTCGCATTGATCTATGGTTGTTGCATCATCCTTGAATCATGAGTGTATGCCTCCTGAATTGTAAAGCCCTATGATTTTCCTAACATCATATGAATTAAATCTTTATCGATTATACTTTCCATATTGATCCACAATTAGTTCATTTATGAGGAACAAGGTACCTTCATTAAGGACCAAAGCTTTCCCCGGTGGACAAAGAGTCTTACTTTATTGTGTGCAAGAGGCAATCTATGAGGCCAAACATGGTTTTCTATTGATTTTAATCATTCCATTGTTATTGAAATCATGAGATTATGAGTTTTTATATCTTGATTTGCAAAGGCTTTCAATTCTCCTACCTTTGTTGATTAAGTTTATATCGATTGTATTGATTGTGCCGATTGTATCGATTATACGATTGTATTGATTTTATTGATTGTATTGATTATACAAATTGTATTGATCTTAACAATTATATTAATTTTACCTATTGTATTGATCTTATCGATCGTACCGACTCTATCGATTGTATTCTTTCTACCAATTTTATTGATTGTATTGATTCTACCGATTGTGTAATATTATGTACTAGATGGCAATCACATAGAAAAACCAAGTGTGTAAGGTCTTGTAAGTGTCCCTATGAACTTTAAAGATCAAAGATAAGAAGACAGGCTAGACCAAAGACTAGAAAAGCAAGGTCAAAAGACACCTCAAGTTGCCTCAATCTCTTCATTGACTAAGGTATATGTATGCATAATTCATGGTGAGGAGAGTGATGCTTATGGCTCTTTAGATGCCTAAGCAAGTGTAAAATCACTCACACATGCACCCGTAAAAGTGGCCTTAACAAGTCCCCTACAGAAGACCCAATACATAGTAGAAATCAAGGTCGTGATCAATCATGCCCTAGTGTCATGATCGATCATGCATAGGATCACGACCCCCTTAGAACTTGGCTCCAAGTCCCGTGATCGATCACGAATCTTGTGATCAATCATGAGATGGATTCCAAGCTCCTTAGACTAAGGCTTGATTCATGACCAATCATGAGATTCGTGATCAATCACCAATCTCATGATTGACCACGGGAGTAATTTTGAAAAAAAAAAATTATTTTATTTCCCCCTCTCGAAAACATTCAAAATTGAAACTCCATTAAACAAATCTAAGGTTCACAAATATTGCTCATTTTAAAATATTCCAATCCAAGGACCCAGAGTGCTCCACATCCCTTATAGGAGAAAAACTTTACTCTTTAGTGAAACACTTCAAGAATTCTAGAGATATAGTTTTTGCTAAAAGTGAGCTAACATTGTCCTCCCTCACTGTTTTGAGCCTCTAAGACAAAAAAATATCCTTGAAATTTCTATCTCACTTTCTCATATATGAAATTCCAATATTGATCCTAGAGGGGGGTGAATAGGATATTTAAAATTCTTTTTAGATTACCCCAAATTCAATTGTTATTTGAATTAACCAAATTGGTTCCAATATTTGATTGCAATTGAATTATGAACATGAATACTTATAAGTGTGTAAGTGCCTAATTGTATTGCATGTGAAGTTGCTCCAATGTATGCAATGATAGATAATTTAAATGCTAAATGTAAGGCAAACCACAAGCAATCACAATATACACAAAGATGTTTAGTGGTTCGGCACAACAGCCTACATCCATTTTCAAAAGCTCACCATCGAGCCATGTAATTTTATTAAGATTGAATAAATTACAATCAAGGCTAAAATTAAAACAAAAGCCTAGTCTGTTTGCCAAGTAAGCTACACCCGGTGTCTCCAACGGGTGTGATCTATAGTTTACTCTTCTGGTATCTCCAACGGAAGAGCTAAGGGTCTATAGTACTAGTGTCTCTAGTGGGAGAGGTCTCAATAACTCAATCAAAAGTTAAAGGCACGGATTACATCTTGAAGATTGTTGTGCCCTTTCACACAATTTGGGGTTGTTCCTCCTTGAGTAAGATGTAACTATTGCTCCCCAAATCTTCATTGATGGCTCTTCAAGCTTATAGAGCCAATTCTAGTGGGTTACGCCTCCTTGAGCAAGATGTGATACACACTCCCACACTTTCTTCACTTGGGTTTCTTTTTAGACAACCTTTTGTAGCTGACCTCTAAAGGATGTGCCTTAGTAAGACTAGAGAGGTTGCAATAGAATGGTCTTGGCATGGATTTTCCTATCTAAGCAAAGAGAGAAATTTACTAAAGATTTAGATGACTACATCTCTCAAGATATACCAAAAATGAGCAAGAGAGATTTCAAAGCATGAAGATTTTTCAAGAACCATTCCTTGCTCATTTGGAGCTCAATCCTTTTTATAATTAACAAATATTACTTGTGTTCATAGGATTAAAACATTCCCCAATGATCAAATAGTATTTGCCATTGATTTAAAACAAATTTTTAAAGTTTTGACCATTATACAAAACCTATAACCCGAGAATTGCTGGTTTAATTCCAAATCGATCCAAATTATTTTGGATTGTTCTAAATAATTTGGATCAAACTGGGAGGTTTGAATAATCTAGGATAGATCCAAATGCCCTGTAATGCCTCCAAAATCCTTAGAAAAGCTACAGAGACCTCGGGATCATCCCTCTATGGTCTGGGAGGGTCCATAGACCTTTGGAACTCCTCTTTGGACCCTTGATTCACCATGGCCATGCCACTTTACCTGATTTACCTTTCAAGAATCTAGAATGAAGTGTGAACCCTTTAGGATGTCTTGTAGGCTCCCAGATTGATCTTCTAAGACTTTCTTGACATTTGATAATAATCTTCATAATGCTTGGACCTAAGAACTTCTTGGACTCTAATATGACACTACTCATGTCCTAGCCTATATAATACATGTATTTTATAGTTCATAAAATTTACAACACATTACATTTACAACATACTCTTCCAAGCTACTAACCTAATAGGAGAGAAACTTGTGAGTTGTCCTGAGAGGAAACCCTTGCTTGGCTAAGCTCAAGGAGCTTTAGAGCCAAGGCATGAAACATTGTGGAATCAATACACATACTAGCTCAACAAAGAGCACTCCCACTTGGTAAGAATAGCAACATCAACCATTGTGTGGTAAGCTTTACTTTTATTTTGTATTCATTTACATACATTTTTATATACATATTGTTTAGCTTTCATCGAAGACACCAGAAGTAAGTCTACACTCCCTAGAGACACCAGATGTAGTGAATAGCTTTCTTAGGGCTAGTAGAAAGGGTTTTAGTTATTTTGACCTAGATTGTAATAGCCAATCATAATGAAAATTACCAAAGCTCGGTAGTGAGCTTTTGGAGAGTGATAGGGCATCGTGTCGAAACACTATAAAACTTGTGGTGGATTGTTGTGTGGGATTTCTTGTCTATTTAATTTCAATTCCATATATCTACGTGCATATCAATTATTTGATAATACACTTGATTGGAAACACCCTTAGCACACACACTTGTATCAATCTAAAGGAAACTAAAATTAAATAAAAAACAATCCAAACAAATTTGAAAGGGTAAATTAATTTGTAAATCCTATTCACCCCCCCTAGGATTAACCTATTCAGTATTTCATGTACATATTTCATTGATCGTCCCTCTACTTGGAGATCTAATTCAATGCGGTTGGCCCTCCATTTAAGGATAAATTCAATGCGATTAGCCCTCCTCTTCGGGATATAATTCAATGTGATTGATCCTGCCATTGGGGATTAATATAATGGTGAATTCTTATATGTCTTTGATTGATTGATACCCACTAGAATAAACCAACATATGTCATTGGTTGATTGATATTCATTTGAGTAAAACGTTACATGTCATTGATAGATTGCTACCCATTATTGTCAACTGCTATATGTTATTGATTTATTGATACCCATCGAGTAAACCATTATATGTTATTGATTGATTAATACCCATCTGAGTGAACTGCTATACATCATTGATTGATTCTCATTTGAGTAAATCATTACATGTTTATTGATTAATACTTATTCAAGTAAATTGTATATTTCATTGATTGATTTATGCCCATCTAGGTAAACCATTATATGTCTAATCAATTTGGACCCCTCCAAATAAACCATTATATGTAATCAAAAAGAAAAATCAAGGATCTAAATTTTCCTTGTTCATATATGATCCATGTCGATTCTATTGTAGGAATATACCATTTTACTTTCATATTGACTTATGATCTATCGATGTTCTTATTGTGCTTGAATCATGCATACATTATGAACCGACCAATTGAATGATTCATGGCATCTACCTTTGAATTACCAATGGACTGCTCCTATTTATACTCATACATGTATTATTTATATGTACTTGACAACTTATGATTGCACTTTGATTAACTCCATCCTTCCATTGTATATCTTATATGACTTCTTACGAGCCATGAACTCACCCATCTATAACATTTTTTTTCAGTTTGAAGTATGGGCAATGCTTGAGCCCAAGTATTAGATTCATTTTGATGTTGTTGGGTTTATGTGACCCTTGCTAGTGTAAATGTGAATTTTCTCATGGGGACTTTGTTTTAAAACTATGGATTGTAATAAGTAGTTTAAACTTGGATTTATTTCATTTCATGATGTGAAAGATAGAAACCTTTAAATGAAGTTTTAAATTTTTGGAGAATTCTTCTACGTTATGAATGACCTTACGAACGGATAATATAACAACAACAACAACAAACAGCCTTATCCCAACTATTTGGGGTCGGCTAAATGAATCCTGTTACGCCATTCCGCTCTGTTTAAAGCCTTATCTGCTGTTAAATTACAAGCTGCCATGTCCCTCTTTA